>CANBKX010000324.1:0-31731 GCA_947369275.1 Nemotelus nigrinus
TTCCGTTTGTTCGTCGCGTACTTCGATTAGTACGTTGTTAGACAAAGAGGATGCGATTCTCTCAGATGCGTCATCCGGTCCCAAAATTAACGCCACGTCCGTGAAAACCTCCGCGTTCAGGCAAGCAGAGCCAACTTTGTGGTTCTCTTAATTGGAAAGCCAATTCGCGAATACACACATTAAGTGCTTCCACTACATGATTACTTCACTGGATCCTTTACAACTTAAGGTGGTCAAGGACGTGGTTGTGAGCTCGGACTCCGAAGCACCATACGAGATTCTCAAGAGGGCACTTGTTTCACGGCTTCGTTAGGTCACAGATAGCCTTCCTAATTGCTTCATATATGAAGCAGTTGGGAGGCTCCACCGTTGGAGACAACCTGTTAAGGACCCTCTTGCTACAGCGGCTTCCGGAGCAGACTCAGGCTATTTTAGCCTGTTCTCCAGAAGCCAGCCTGAACAAGTTGGTGGAAACGGCAGACAAAACAACTGAAGTTTTTGTCCAGCCACAAGTGAGCTCAGTCTACGTCTCCTCGCAGCAGTCAGAGGTGACCCCTTTAGCAAATCAGCTCGCTGCTCTAACGAAACTTGTTCATCAACAACTATGATCGCGTTCGAGGCCCCATGGGAGCTATTAAATGCGTCTCTCCATGCGCCTACAAGGCTGGTTCATCTGAACCAAAAAACTAAGTCGCCGGTCTCTTCAGACGGTAAGAAAATGCGACTTATCACCTAGCCGTCGTCTAATAGTTCACAACAACTTTTCTAATAACCTGTCTTCCAGAACCTGTAATCGAAAACTTCCACCTTCTGGTCTGCGACTTGCCGCTGCAAATCAGTCAAACATTAACACCTATAGACGAAAGGTTATCAAACTAGAACTGGGACTCCGTCGTGCGTTTCATGGGACTTCGTCATTGACTTTGTCTCTAGACCCATTTTAGGGCCAGACTTCCTCTACCACTATGGCCAAGTCGTCGACTTGGCAAATGCTATCCTGGTGGATCCCCTTACTTCACTTTCATCAAAAGGAACGTTTACTTCATACAAATGTCCAAAACTCAGTGTTTTGATTGAGAAATATAATGATCCACGGATGCATGCCCTTCTCACCAAATACTATGCCATCACGGTCAACACAAGGTCTTCACAACCCTGTAAACACAAAGTGACACACCACATTTTTACCACAGGCCCTCCAATAATGTCGACTTGCACCAGATAAGCTCGCGGCGGCCAAAAAAGAATTCGATTTCTTACTACAGCAGGGTCACACTCCGCTACACATGGTTCGCAAGGCTTATAGGGAATGACCAACGCCACTACCGTCCTGGACAGATATCCAATCCCCATTATTCATGACTCCTGTCATGGACTGCATAGGAAAAATATTTTTTCACTATAGACCTGACTAGGGCCTACCATCAAATTCCAGTCGAGCCAAACGATATTCCTAAGACTGCCATCTGCACACCTTTTGGACACTTTGAGTTCACCCGAATAACTTTCGGACTTTGCAATGCGGCACAATCGTTCCAACGTTTTATCCATGAAATCCTTCACGAATTAAAGCTCTGTTTCATTTACCTCGACTACATTTTGGTAGCTTCGTCTTCCGAAGAAGAGCATCTTATTCACTAAGAACAAATTTTCTAACGATAAGCGGACTTAACTTGCTTGGAGAAAAGCCATTTCCTTCGACCATTTGCTAAATTCTTAGGTCATGTGGTTTCGTCGAAAGACATTAAGTTTTCCCCAGATCGGGTTGAGGAATTATAAACAGCCTAACTCCCCAAGACGGTTAAAGACCTAAAAAGATTTCTGGGGATGATCAACTTTTATTGTCACTATTTTTTTCACACAGCTGAAATGCAGCAACCACTCAACGCCTATCTTCAGGGCTCCAAAAACGATGGTGCTAAGATAACCGACTGATCAATAGAAGCTAGCAATGCTTTCGACCAAGTCAAGACTGGTTTAACAGAAGCCACTCTATTGTCCTTCCTGGACTCAAACGCCGAGCTTGGTCTATCTGTAGACGCTTCTGATTCTGCCATCGGGACCGATCTGCAGCAAAAATGTCAAGGCTCTTGGCAATCTCTTGGTTTTACTAGGTCAAATTAAGCGACACACAAAAAAAGCCTAGTGCACACGATCGCGAACTCTTAGCGGCCTATCAGGGCATTTGTTACTTTCGATACTTTTTGGAGGCGCAGAGGTTCACACTTTACGCCGACCACAAACCACTGACTTTTGCTTTCAAACAAAAGCCAAAAAAGGCCACAACTCCTTAACTTAGGCATCTTAGTTACGTAATTGAGTTCACTTCTGACATTCGGCATGTCTCTGGTTGCAACAACGTTGTTGCTGACGCACTCTCTCGTCTGGAAGAAATCATTCTTCCCAGTACTTTCAACTCCACCGCAATGTCTTCCTCTTAAGCATCGGAAGTAAAGTTTAAGAAGATTCTAAAGGACTCTAAATTTGTTTTGAAGAAAAAACCAATCGTTGGCACCAAAGTCGACATTTTTTGTGAAGTGTCTGGCCCAACCATGCGAGCTTATATTCCTCACACTTTCAGGAAACAGGTGTTCAACTTAGAGCAGAATATCGCTAACCCTGGTATTTGTACGATACAAAAGCACATTTCAACAGAATTCTTCTGGCCTTCAATGAACAAGGACACTGCCACTTGGGCTCGAGAATGTCTACTTTTTCAAAGAAGAAAGATAGCCAAACATGTGAGCAAACCTCTGTCGACCTTTCCTACGGTCTCCGAACGTTTTTAAGTCATTCACGTCAAAATAGTTGGTCCCCTTACACATTCACAGGGATCCAGTTATTGTCTCACCATACTAGGTGGGGTGAAAAGTAACCTCCTTGGGAATGAAAAAAATGTTTTTTTAAATTTTTTTTTAAATTTTATTCAATATTGTCCTCTTTTAGGTCGATACACTTATTCCAGAAATTTTCCAACTTTTTGATCCCGTCCGAAAAGTAATTTTCCGGAAGGCCTACAAAATACTCATCCACGGCGTCGATGATCTGCTCGCACGCGCTGAATTTTTTATTGATGAGCCATCTTTTGAGGTTTGTGAACAGATAATAGTCCAAAAAAGCCAAGTCAGGCGAATAAGGTGGATGGAGAAGCAATTCGAGCCCTAAATCGTTGATTTTAGCCATTGTTGCGATGCTCTTGTGTGACGGCACGTTGTCTTGTAAAAACAAAATTTTTTTGGCTTCATGTGAGGCCGTTTCGCATTGATTTCGGCTTTCAATCGCTCCAATAATGCGCAGTAACACTCGCTGCTGATGGTATTTTTCTTTTTTGAGGTAGTCCACGAAGAGTATGCCATGACAATCCCAGAAAACCGACGCCATGACCTTTCCCACCCATTGAGCCTCCCTTGGCCGCTTCTGAGCACTCGTGCCGGCTTCAGTCTATTGCTGGGCACTCATTCTGTTCTCTGGCGTGAAATAGTGAATCCAGGTTTCATCAAGTCACCAATCGAAGCCAAAAGTCCACCCAATTCCGCATCAGCATGGCCAAACACGCTTCCGAAGTGCGCTCGCGTTCGTGTTTTTGGTCCGGAGTCAGCATGCGCGGCACCCAGCGGCAGGATAATTTTTTTATCTGCAGAATCTCACCCAAAATATGGCCTGTGCACTTGGTACTAATCCTTGTGGCATCTGCTAGCTCGCGCATCTTCATTTTCCGGTCGGCCAACACCATTTCATGTATTTTTTTGACATTGTCCTGTGTAACTGCATCGGAGGGCCTGCCGCTGCGGACTTCATCGGCAGTGGAGTTTCGGCCACCACGAAACTCTCGAAACCAATATTTCACGGTATAATCTGAAGGACCACTAGCCCCATAATATTTATCCAACTTTTCTTTTGTTTCCTTCGCCGTTTTGCCTCTCAAAAAATAATGTTTTATGAGAGAATGAAAATGGTTTATTTCCATACTCAACATTATGCCAAACACGTCAACAAAAATCGGCTGTAAAAACAAAACAAATGACTGTATCGCTCTGAAATTTGATATGTCTGCCTAAATATGAATGGAATATAAGGTACAATAATCTTTTTTGCGATTGCAGCGCATTCTGGTGGTCAAGGAGGTTACTTTTCACCCCACCTAGTAATGGACTGTCTACACGCTGGCCTGAAGCAATCCCTTTAGCCAGCATTACTGCCAATGACTCTGCTACTGCTTAACCAAGCACCTGGATTGCTAGAATTAGAGTTCCCCAATACATTGTCACCGACCAGGGCAGACAATTCGAGTCAGCGCTCCATGCTGAGCTTGGTCGACTCTTGGGCTTCGAAAGCAATCGTACCACAGCGTCCCATCCTCAGGCCAACGATTTCGTAGAAAAATGGCATCGTATTCTTACATCGGCTATCATGGCTCACAGAGATGTGTCTTGAACTTGAACACCACCCCTAATTTTTCTTGGATTATGATCTCATATCCGAGAAAAGCTCACAGCATCACTGGCACAACTCCTGTTTGGAGAAAACCTTCGTCTTCCAAGTGATTTTCTTCAAGAAAATTCTAGGAAGATTAGCCATACAGACTTTGCCTCTAAACTTTTGGCTATTATGGCAAAACTTCGGCCAGTTGATGCTAAACATCACACAACACCAAAGATATTCATCTCCAAGCAACTCGACTGTTGCTCACACGTTTTTGTTAGAGTCGATTCTGTTCGGCCACCACTCATTCCACCATACGACGGTCCTTTACAAGTCTTAGCCAGACATACTAATTATTACAATCTTGAAATTAGAGACAAATTCTTCAATGTTTCCATTAACAGGCTCAATCAAGCTCTGTCATGTGTCATCCTCTAGGGAACCTGTCAAAAAATCTTCCACAAAGCAACAAACATCAGAAGCCTTGACTGCACCATTGCTACCATGGCTCCTGATAAGAGACCAGCGAGAAAAGTTTCATTCGCTCCATATGTCCCTCTTGCTGGGCGAACCTTAAAGGTGCCACTCTCTTACGCCTTGTGATAACGCGTAAAACGCTGGCAGGGGAATATTGTGCATACAAGTTCAAAATACACTTATTCAACAAACATTTCACAATTCACCACACTTCTTTAACACAATTTAAAAACGAAGTAGTCTTAAGAATAAAAAGTATTGTATTGTTTTTTAAAATAGAAATATCATTGTGATACGCAAGAAAATGTTGTTGAATATTTAAAAACTATGTTTTGAATTGAAATAAAAAGATTGTTTTTAACATAGACATATAAAGAATATGGACACGAAATGATAATCCATGAACCCGTACGTGAATGAAGCATTTTTACTACATATGCAACTTACTCTCTCCAAAAAAGCTTTCCCCTCAATGCCGCACACTATACCCTTCTGCGCTGTTGACTCTCAATGTAAACAAACATTTCCATACATTTCTATTGTTGTGAACATGGTCGATTTTCGGGTTAGTTGGAATAGCAGGGAAAATAAAATATGTGTCACATGGGGCACAAATTTCAAAATTAATCAAATTTTCTGAATGAAATTTGATGTTATTTTGTAAGGGGAGGTCGAAAATGTTGCTTGCATACATATAACAACTATTTCTTTGGACAATTCAAAAGCTTTCTATCCTAAATCCGGTAAAAAGAGGTACATTGATTCAAATTGAATTTGTACTTACATCACACATTCTAGGGCGAAATCCTATGAGTAATTGGTGCAAAACACTTTTAACTTTCGCACTGTTTATTGATCAATCTAAACATTTATACTTTTAATTGATGAAAACACGAAAATAAAACATGTGTCAAACCGCCCGATCGCCATTTTTATTGATTGCTTTTGTTCATAGGCGGGGAAAGCTTGATAGCGTGTAGGGGCATTAAGTTTGATTAATTATATGAATTGACGTCATTTAGGTGAAGAAAATTGTTCGAACGATGAAAACCGGTGTGAATGAACGATTTAAAGTAGCACAAGTAAACTTCGTAATTGACTTGGGCTACTATTTACGAATGCTGCGTGCAGATTATGATGCTAAATGATCTATACGCATGTAGATGTTTTATGTTACGTTGGTAGGCAAACCGGTTGATTGAAATTAAGTTAGCAAGTGTTTTGGTCGCGAAAATTTTATTTCAGTTTGATTTCAAATATATCTATTTTAGGGAATTTAAGGGAATTTTAGATTTGATGGCTGTGTTTGTCTGCAAATTAAATTTTCTAAATGGTATTTCTTACACTATAGTTTACTTTTTTATGTTAATTGAAAATACGTTGAATAAGGAGGCTAATCAAGAAATAATATTATTGTTGTTGCATTATTTGCGTCATAGGTATAAAATTAATTATAAAAGACATACAGTGAGAAATGTAATAACAATAAATAAATCAACCAAATTTTTTGAAACAAAGCATCGGTCAGAAAGGCCTAAAATCTTATCTGAGTGTGAAAAAAGTAGATTATCAGAAAAATTATGAAAATCCCTAAATTAAGTGCCCCAGTTTTACAAATTAAGGTGAACAAACGAGTTGAAAAGAAAGTCTCTACTCAAATTATTCGAAATTCAAAAAAGAAAGCGAATTTAAAGGGCAGAATGGCGGAAGCTAACCTTATAATAGTTAAAAAAAAATTGATTTGTTAAATAACGTTTCGCTTAACAGTGCGCAAAAAAGCCAAAATAATTCTGGAAGTCCATAATTTTTGTTGCTGAAGTAAAAATTAATGTTTTTGAATCTAATAAGCGGCAATATGTTCGGCGAATGTTTAATACAGAGTTTAGGAGGGAACATACTACTTCCACTGTAAAATACAGCGGGGGAAACATTATGCTATATATTGATTTTGTGAATGGTAGGATGGATCAAACGTGTTGCCTGGGTATTCTTAAAAGAAATATTAAACAAAGAGTTGAAAAATAAGGCATTTTATACAATTTTCGCATGTATCCGGAGCAATGTAGGCTTTGGGCTATTTGTTACTGTCCAAATGCTATTACCGAACTTAAACCCGATCGAACATTTATGTCATCAAATTTATGGCAATCAAATTTGCATTTATGGCAATCAAATCTATGAGCTCGTTCATATAAAAAAAAACATGTATACCACTCTTGCCACTCTCTCGTATGAAGCATACCAATTTACTTTCTTTTTCCTGGGCTTTGTAAAGACGATCTCTAGGGTGGAAACGTAATTTATTAATTTTGAAAAACCTATTTTACCTGTAATAAATATGTCCGTTTGCTACAAAAAAGTGCGGTTATTTTACATAAAATGAAGGGACGATTTGTAGAGTGGGAAGATAATTTTAAAAAAAAGGAACTCTAATTTCGGGAAATAACCTATTTAACCTGAAATAAATACGTCCCCTTGGTTGAAAAAAGCCAAGATTTTACATGCGATGTAGGGACAAATTTGTAGGGTGGGAACATAATGTAAAACAAAGGGATCATGAATTTTGAAAAAATATGTTTTACCTGAAAGAAATATATCCTTTTGTTACAAGAAAAGTGCGAAGAATTTTGTATATGACGTTGGGACGATTTGTCGGGCAAAAAGGTAATTGAAAACATGTGCTTAAGGATCATTTCGTACAAAAAATGTGCGAAGAATCTGTATTCGCACATTTTGAAAGCAAAATTTACGGCGAGTGGAAGCGTTAATAGCAAAATGAAGTGTAGTGTTGTGAATTGTGATAGTGATTATAAACGCAGTGCGAGGGCGATTTCTTTTTTCCGGTAAGTAAACAATATTTGAATTTACCACAGCAAATATTGCAAGTAAAACTTGTGTCGAAATAGACGCCGCGATATGTGAAGTGATTTTTTCAGACAAAGGCTATACAGCTTGAGCGCATTTGAAGGGATAAAAATGTACCTTCAAAATTACAAAATAGTACCATTTTAAATAATACAATAAAATATTATCGGCTTTAGCTTTAGAGACGATATACGTTGTCTATGCTGATTTATAGACTAGAAGGGAACCAGATCACAAATCAATAACCTCTATAAATTGTTTGTTTTTTGTGGATGCCGAGAATTTTCTAACATTATTTGCACGTAAATGTCTTGAGTGTATACATAATTTGAAACTTTTTTTAATACTCGTTAGATTAAAACATTTATTTCAGATTGTTTTATTTGAATAGTTTTTGAGCCTAATAAAGTGACTCAGTGCCGCTGAAATTGAATTTAGAATTTCTCTACCAAATAAATCCAAGTGAAGTTTTTTTTCACGGAATTATGCTTAGTGATCTGCGTTATGTGGCAACACGGCAACAATTAGGTCTTTTCGCGTGCTACAATTAATTGCAATGAAGCCGTTTATGTACTTCGTTTTACTCAATGCTGAAAATTTCGCCTCTTTCAGTAAATTTCAGTAGAGTCTGAGCTATTGAAAAACAGTGAAAAATGTGAAACGCGTGTCGCGAGTAAAAATTTCCAAATGTGCGCGGCAAGCAACATATTTTTGCGTAATGTTGTTTTGAAGATCGAATATTTTTGTGGCGATAATTTATCACCACTTAGAATGACTTTATAATTACTATTGTTCTGACAAAAACCGACAACTGAATCCTTTCCGGAAATGCAATCAGAGCGTTTTTGTACTTTTCCTGAATATCCCCCACCACATGATTCACAAAAATTCTGTGACTGAAAGTACGCGAACAGACTTCAGCTCTGTTCAGAGCTAATCATTTTCATAAAAAAAAACCTGTTCAGCTGCCGCACAACTAATTAAAATACTAGGCACAGTTTTAATGCAAATCAAAACTCATTGATTCGCTATTGACGTGAATTACATTACATCAATATTAACAAATTTTTATTTGCACCAAAAAAGATGCCCTTTAATTTTACAATATTTCACGCCGCCCTCGTCATACAAACACATTGCGACCTCTCGCTCACACAACTACACCAGAGGTCGAAAATTGCTTCATTTCTCTCGGCCCATTTCGTATCCATTCCTCTCTATATCTATGGTTTTTAATTTAGCTCAAAAGATTATTTTTATGCAAAGATACCAGGAATCAGGAAGCAATTAAATCATTTTTATCAAAAAAATAATTGATTTTAATTTTAGAAATTAAATTTCCGTTATCCATTCTCTCTGTCTTCTATTTGCTGATGACTTTAAGATATTCTGAGTGATTAATTTGCTTGATGATTTTCATCAATCGCAGTAAGATCTTTGTGCTTTGAGTGAGTGGTGCTCAAGGAACTTTCTCACCCTGAAAATATATAAATGTCACTTAATGTCTTATACTTGTAAAATGTCTCGTCTAATGTTTATGTGACCATTATTTGGGTCACGTCTTGCACCTTTGACAATTTTAAGGACCTTGGTGTGCACTTCGACTCTAAGCTTAAATTTGATACACATTTGATAAACATAACTGCCAAGGCTTCTCGTTTGTCCGCCATCGTCCTCAGGTCTTCCTCTCCTTTTGCCGAACCGTTCTTGTCTCTGGTGCTTAGCGTACTCGAATACTGTTGTCAGGTCTGATTTCCTCACCTTGTCTTTTCAAATAATACCATTGAACGATATCTTCTTTCATTGTTTCATTTCTTGTTACCTTAATTATATTTTACTTTGTTTTGTATTGTATTTTTATCATAGTTACCAATTTTTTTTAATTTTGAACTATCTTAATGTAATTTTATGAATTATTTAATGAACCATCTCTTGTTTTCACTGATTTTTGAGGAAAATTTGGCATTAAACTCGCTTCGCCGAATATTCATATTTCTTTAAATAACTAGATCACCTCCTCGCGGCGCAACCTGGGTTACGCTAAATGATCTAGACCAGGGGTGGGCAAACGGTCGATCGCGATCGACCGGTCGATCGCAAACAGCTCGACAGTCGATCACAGACATTTTTAATAATTTACTAGGTTTATTTAAAATGTGAACTAAAAATTTAGTAGACTATTTATTCAGTACATTTGGGAATGGGCCTTGGCTTAAAAGATCCAATCGGACAGTCCACGCAGTTTCAGTTCACGCAAAAGCTCACAGAGCCTTGGTGGCGGAGAAGCCAAAGGGAAAATTCGAGATAGCTATGCTCTCGATTTGTGCAATTTATAGATTTATATCATTTTAGTAAAACTGCTTCACTAAATCTCGTATACGTATACGGTTGTTTCATTTCCTTAAATTTCTCTGTTCTAAAGTACACACTTTATATTTTTGCTTCCCGCTATACACCTTGCCTGTATTTGCATTCGTCTCCCTGCTACCGATATAGTAAATTGTCACAAACAGCGCAAAAAAGGTGAATCTCAATTTTATATTAAATACAATTTTAAATTAAAATCTTTTCACGCCAATTTAGTTTGTGCAGTTCATTCTTTCGAGCTAAAAAGTAACATTTGATGTTTGAATTTGAAAATTGAATTGTGTAAATGTCTTTTCAATAACAAAATCGTTCGAAAATTTAAATTCTTGACATCTTATCTGTCGGAAATGGTGAGTGTCCCCGCTTTTCTCCATTTTCAAAATTTTCGCTCGAGAGAATGACCAGATAATGAAGACATGTCAAAATTTAGCTTCACGATTAACTCAGTACTAGCCTAAAGAATGAACTGCACACACTAAATTGGCGTGAAATGATTGGAGACATGTGCACAAGCTATCCGTATTTTCAAAGCGAAAGCATGTTCCAAGCAATTTTTCAGGCTTAAAAGTGAGTACAACCCTTGCTTATTTTCAAGCTAAATTTTCGCCGAAATAAATTTCACGTCAAAATTTGCATGAAAATTTAACGTGAAATCAAAAACAGTACTAAGCTTTAGATGGCTTAGCTGAGGAAGCTTTTTGCAAAAATTTCCAAATCTTTTGCCTGAAATTATTGCAATTTTGGACACATGGGGAGAAAAACATGAACGATAGGAAGATCCGGTATGGGTAAAGATATTAGCATTTCTTACGAATTTTATGGGCCGTTACAGCTTGCTAAATTATTGAGGAAAATATTGTTGACTTGTTGAATTCGGTAAATGTTTTTTAAGTAAAATTAAAACATTTTGCTTCACAATTAAATAGGCAAAATTTTTCAATTTTTTCCATATTTTGAAAAACATATTAAACTTACTGGTGAATGTAAAAGGCAAAAGCTGAAAGACATCCTTCAGTTCGCGAAGAAGTCCGAGGCCTTCGATGACCGCTTGGACTGAATTTTTTTCCTGGCCCATTTATCTGGTACCACTATGGACCAATAGGTCTATGTGTGGCCTTGTGCCAACTGGTACAACCTAACCTAACCTCTGGTGTATGCAATATTGATATGTTTTGTCCTGAACTGGAAAATTTTAAACAAGAATTCGAGAGACGATTTGCAAATCTCAACAACCTTCAATCGATTTTTCAATTTATTTCATTTCCTTTTAGAGAATTCGATAACGAGGATATTTCATCAAATCTAGCTCATACTTTACAATTGAATTCATCGGATCTAGAGTTATAAATTTTAACAATAGCACGCGCAAATAAAAATTATGTTTGGATTTTATTACCATAAAAAATATCCATTATTGAAATTGGTGGCAATGAGGATATTTGCATTTTTTTTGCTTCCATTTATCGATGTGAAGCAACGTTTTCTCAAATGAAAAACATCAAATCGAAACTTAGGAGTTATCTGACTGATGACCACTTAATGGCATCTATTCGATTCTGCATCAGTGCTTACAAGCTTAACTCTACAATAGTTTTTGATGAAATGGAGAGTCACGCATATACATCAAAAGTTAATCCAAAATATTTATTAATAAAGTACATTGCTCAAAGTAGTAATACAATGTATTTAATATATTAATATCACTGGTACAACCTAACCTAACCTCTGGTGTATGCAATATTGATATGTTTTGTCCTGAACTGGAAAACTTTAAACAAGAATTCGAGAGACGATTTGCAAATCTCAACAACCTTCAATCGATTTTTCAATTTATTTCATTTCCTTTTAGAGAATTCGATAACGAGGATATTTCATCAAATCTAGCTCATACTTTACAATTGAATTCATCGGATCTAGAGTTATAAATTTTAACAATAGCACGCGCAAATAAAAATTATGTTTGGATTTTATTACCATAAAAAATATCCATTATTGAGATTGGTGGCAATGAGGATATTTGCATTTTTTTTGCTTCCATTTATCGATGTGAAGCAACGTTTTCTCAAATGAAAAACATCGAATCGAAACTTAGGAGTTATCTGACTGATGACCACTTAATGGCATCTATTCGATTCTGCATCAGTGCTTACAAGCTTAACTCTACAATAGTTTTTGATGAAATGGAGAGTCACGCATATACATCACAAATTAATCCAAAATATTTATTAATAAAGTACATTGCTCAAAGTAGTAATACAATGTATTTAATATATTAATATCAATAAAGACCTTAATTAAATTTTTATTTGTTTTTAGATTAACCCATTTTTCGAAGTCGATCGCGCATAAATTAAAAAACTCTAGCGCACCTGAACCGCTAGAAACACTAATGTTCGAAGAACAGTAGAAGAATCGTGCAGGTTTTGAGTGCATATTCCACCACATGCGCTGCTTATTACGGCCAAATTGTTTCAAATGCCATGTTTTACTTTTGTCTCAAGAATGCATTATAACTCATATGGGAGAAGGTTTCAGATATTACCACTGGCATGAATTTCAACGTTTATGAGAGCAAAACACAGGTTAATTATATTCGTTATCAGTTGCTTATTTCACAAAATTTTGAAAGCAGCATCTCATATAACATCAATGAAGAAAATGCTCAGTGCCTGCAGCACTGTAACTGAAGTTGGAGTTTGGGGCTGCGATCCGAAAAATTTGCAGAACTTTGGGAATTGAAACATCGGTTATTTATTTTCATTGTAAATGTTTCCGGTATGAATACTAACTGTAAGCATTTATTGATACAAAAGTAGCACAACCGACTCGTGCTGGCAACCTTTCGCCAGTATCAAAGCCAAGAATATATCACATCTGCTTCACGTTGTTATATTACATTTGAAGTTATAGGAGTATAAAGAAATTTAGGGTTACCTGCAGCGAGTTTTTTTCAAATAATCGAAAGCTTAATATTTGCTGTTTATGGTCACTACAATATCATTACCAATTGAAAATTCTACGATAAAACCGCTTAATAAAGATATTGCAAGCAAACACAAAACCAACAATAGCTGGCAACCCTATCATGGCTTTTTAACCAAATTTGGCTTGAATAATGTTTATAATAGGTTTCAGTAATTGTATGAAATTCGTATTGATTTCATGACTGCACTGGAAGTTATAGGGCAAAAAGTTTTATTTTCCTGAGCGAATTTTCACAAAAAGACACAAAAATTACCATAGCTGGCAGCACCAATCGAATTTTTCAACTAAATTTCTATCAAACAGAGTTTAGAGTAAGGTGCAGCTACTGTGTCAATTTCATGAAAATCTGGTAACTTATTCACATTTCATAGGGCAAAAAGCAGTTTTTTTTCTTTGTAATTTTTCAAGATGGCACCACTGTAACAGAGTTGCCTACAATTCAAAATCGCTTCTATCAGACCTGGCCCTACTTAAGTCCAATGCATTCTGTAAATTTCAATTCTATATGATTATTGATTCGTGAGTTCCCGTGAACAGAAGTTTTTGAAGCTAAAAATATAGGTTAACTGGGAAAGGGTTACCGTTCTTGTCCGACATGAAATTTCCAAAGTTTTACTTTGACTGTGTAGATTAAGCATAAGATTTGTACACAGATTGGTTTTATTGTAGAAACGGACATTTTTTAGGATATTCGCTGGTTTGAATGTTCTCACTTCCAAATTTTTTTTTTTTTCAAATTTAAGACACCAAAATTATCATAGCTGGCAGCTCCAACCGAATTTTTCAACCAAATTTCTACCAAATGTGGTTTAAAGTAAGGTGCAGCTATGGCGTGAGTTTCGTTAAAATCGAACAATTCAATCAGAATTTATAGGGCTAAAAGCAGTTATCTTTTTTAGTGATTTTTCAAGATGGCACCACTGGCACAGAATCGCTAGGATTTCAAAATCACTTCTATCAGACCTGGTCCTATTTAAGACCAATACATTCTGAAAATTTCAGTAAATTCTGCTCATTGGATCGTGAGTTTCCGTGAACAGAAGTTTTTGATGCTAAAAACATAGGTAACTTGGGCAAGGGTTACCAGGCGTGCCCGTTATACCATATCAAATTTTTTTTTTGTTTATATAAACAAAGCACAAAATTTACATATGAGTGGCTTTTTTTTTAAGAAACGACATTTTTTCAAGAGAAATGATGATTTGGAGGTTTTCACTTTCAGTGCCTGCCCTAGGTACAGGGTTGCCAGCACAATCATTAAAACCTACACAAATCTACAACTAAATAAAACAAACATGTCCTGAAAATTTCGTAATCATGGAATAGCTCTGTCAAAAGTTATCGCATTTTAAAAATTTTCAAATTTTCCCGTTCTCTTTTTAGGCACCCAGCGCACACATAGGGTTAAAAAAATTCCAAAAAATTATACGATTCACATGTAAAACTTGTTCGAAATTTATGTCGTCAACTTTATTTTTGCAAAAATTATTTGTGTACGGAATAAAAGGTATATTAAAAAAATCACTAAAATGGCCGCCGGCGCCAAAGGGTGGAAGATTATTAACTTTTTCTGAAACCTGGCACTATTTTGCATATACACCAATGTGTCCTGAAAATTTCAGCTCAATCGGATGGCGCGTTCCTGAGATTTTTTCACTGAAATTTTTTGATGATATATATATATATATATATATATATATATATATATATATATATATATATATATATATATATATATATATATATCTATATATATATATATATATATATATATATATATATAGAAATATGAATTTTTGGCCAAAGTGATTTTAATACTAATGTTCTTCTTCGAACATTAGTAAAAATTAATGTCGATCGTACCAGTATTAGGTTTGCCCACCCCTGATCTACACTTTCTTTACGACCGCTTTCGTCCGCGGACTACTCTCTGACTAACGATTCGTTTGTTGTTTTTCGGCTGGTGGTCGTAGCACTCTGGACCTAGTCGACTCCAGGAGCGGTAGCGACGGAGTTAATCCGCTTCGTGAACGGCTCCGGGTTAATACGATCAGCGCCGTCCCATTAAAACCCCGCAAGCCTCATAGTAAGTTCTCAGTCTCGTCGCCATTAAGTTGGTGGTGCAGGTTTAGTTGAGGAGGACTCCTGATTAACACCGATCCGGCTCTGACCACTTGTCCCCATAAGAGCTTGTGGCAGCCCTCGCATGGCCTCCCTGCTTGCATGGCCTCATTAACGTGACTACTCATTTGGACTGATATAGTGGCTTTGAGTGGATAACCTTTACGCATGAACAAAAATAATATATTATTAACTTAAACTTGTTAGGCAAAAGCCTGGCAATGAATAAAATCTATCCCCTCAAGTGAAGGGGGGTCGAAGATAGCTGTGCCATCGGTTGCAGCTAACACCCCATGAAGTGAAGACATAGCAAACGAGCCAGCTTCGCAGACTGAGGCTAAGGCTGCTGGTGTTCGTGGAGACATGGCAATTGAGTCAGCTCCACTGCCTAGCGGCACAGTAGCCAAACATACAGAAAATTGTGAAGATATGACAAATGGGCCAGCTCCATGGGCTTTCAGTTCTTCCTCAACCCCTGTTTCAGTTGTTTCTGGAGCTTTGGTTACCAAACCTGGCCCTGAGAAAGCCAAGAAGCCCGTTTGTGGTCAATGCGATGGAAAAGGTATGACGAATGAGCCAACCCGCCCGACGACAAGTGCCACCTCTGGTACCCCCTCCTCTTCTGAGCAGGAGAATCAGGGCAGACAAGAATGCAAAAAGCAAAAGCTAATTGCAGCTTCTTTAAGGATAACTCGGCCATTTAATAAAGCGGCCAAGGAGTGTGTTAATAGTTCCATCCATCATTATCGCAAACATTATCATCTCCAACGTTGATCCCGTCTACATTGCAAGCTACGGAACTTGATACGTAGCCAAACAAACCATCGTTGGCGCGATGAATTCACCTGGCCGTGGTTTGCAATGTAAGCAAATGCTTACATTGCATTTTATCGGTTGTGCGAGTTCGTCGCGCCAACGACGCACAAGCATAACTTTGCGATGTCAACCAACACCGCATCATAACAAACTATCGCGTCGCACTCTGTGATGTTTTCCCATGGTTGGGAATGCAATGTTAGCAAGACGTTTATATTGTATTTGCCAACTGTGGAAATGCATCGAGCAGTCTGTGGTTGCGAAAGTTTTGATGCGTCGACGTGTTTTACGATGATGAGACTGTGTGGCAGGTCAGTCGTCCGCGACCAGTTGGAGCGAAAAAGTTCAATTTAAAATCAAGTTAAGCATAGTACTGAGTTCGATTTCACGTGAAATTTTCATACAAAATTTCACGTGAAATCTGTTTCGGCGAAAATTTAGCTTGAAAATAAGCAAGAGTTGTACTAAGTTCTTAGCATGAAAAGTTGCTTTGAAGTTGGTTTCGCGTTGAAAACGTAGATGGCACTGAAACATGTCTCCAATCATTTCACGCCAATTTAGTTTGTGCAGCTCATTCTTTCGAGCGAAAAAGTGACATTTAGTATTTCAATTTGAAAATGGAGCAGTGCAAATGTCTTTCCAATAAGGAAATCGATCGAAAAGTGAAATTCTTGACATTTTATCCGTCAGAAATGAGCATTGTCTCTGCTTTTCTCCATTGCCAAAATTTTTGCTCGAAAGAGTGACCAGATAATGGAGACATGTCAAAATTTCACGTGAACTCGAACTCAGTACCAGCCTTTAAGGTAAGTACGCAGCCTTGCCTGAATTTTGGTTCACCTTTAAAATGCATGGGAAAAGAGTGACGGAATTTCGGCACCTGAATTTTTTTCAGGTCACTTGAGAAAATCGGTACGCAGCCCGTCCTGAAACGTTGCCTGAAAAGTGTCAGAATTTCAGTGTTGCTCTTTGCTCGTAGGTGGCTCTGCAGCACAAGTGGAGAGTTTTTTCAGGCACGAGGTGCCGGAATTAAATGGTCTGCTATTTATTTGGTCACGAAAAGAAATCATTTTGGCCATTATGAACGCACGTAAAATTTGAATTTTGTTTGAAAATTTGAAATTTGTTGTACGTCGGAACTTTCTGTCGACAAATTAACTAATTTTATGCGTAGGATAGTTCGTGCAGAACTTGAAGCAATGATTTTCCAGCACATTTGGTTTTTTTGGCAGATAAGTTTACTAGGAAGCACTTTAATTGGCTGGTTGGTTAATTGAATTAGTGCGACGTTATAAAAGGTCTGTTCGCGTACTCCAGCAAACTGCAGCAGTAACATAATTTGGCAGCTGGCTTCTTTTTGCTGCAAAATTTGGCTTGAAGCAATTATGCGAATCTATTTGAATATATTATAATAGATTCAGGTACGCGAACAGACCTAAAGTTTTCAACACCGCATGGGTACGCGATATGAAATGCATGGATGAAAATTATGTATTCGTGTGAAGGAAATATATATCAAATAAACAATTATTAAATAGATTACATGATTGTTTTACTTCGAAAAACTACGCCTATTTTCTTTCAGTCTAATTGAATTTAACGTGAGAGTAGTTTTTAAAATTTGCTACTATAACTTGGTTTCTTTCATAAACTTCGGTTTGGTTCATAATATAGCAGTATGATGAGGCAGCAAACTTGAATGAATTTAAAATTGAAGAGCTGAAAGAAACATTGATGGAATAGTAACATATAGTATTTCGCATACAGTTGGTAGATTGTAAAGGTTATTTTCAAAGAAAGCTAATTTCTAAATCCCATGCCGCCAAAGTTGAGCGCAATTAACTGTCACTTTGTAATATTCTACACTTCTCTACAAGAAAATTTTTTCGTGTAGAAATAAATAGCAAAACCGAGTGACCGAATTTCAGGCACGGCTGCGTACTTACCTTTACAATTAAAAAATTATTCCAGTTGAATTGTTATCGGAGTTCAGAATTAGATTTAGATTTTGATTAAGATTTATTTATTCCAATCATACATAAATATACTACAATTTGTACGGAACATTCCAGTAGGTGAATCGAGCTTTGGCTCTTGCATTCCTAAACAACTGTATTAATATGCATCTTAGCTGAATGAATTTTTGTGTAATTACATTGGATATGTAAAAGGAAACGGGGAAAACCTTTTATTTGAATGAATTGTATTATCAAACTTACTTAATTATCTTAGTGATAACTACGTACTAACTTAAACAAAGAAACAAAAGAGCAGCATTGTTGCTGATTTAAGATTGTCGGATTTAAATGAAGGTCATTTATAATGGTGATGCTCTTAAAGTTGAAGTTCATTATACAAGCGCTTGAACCATAGGGCTGTTTGATGCAACACAGGTGTTTAAAAATTTGGTATTAATGCGGTAAACGCTGCTTGAAATAAGGGACTGTCTTGAAACTGAACGTTAAGAGTTAGTCGAATAGAAAAACGGGAGATTCAGGAGCATTTTAAGAATTTTGTTCTGTTTAATTTGTAATTTTTTGATATGAGTAGCAGCACAGCACCCCAAACCGGAGCACCATAGAGCATAACAGGCTGAAAAAATGTTTTGAATAAGATCAATTTGTTTGCTTTAGATAGCTGCAAGCGCCTATTAACTAACGGATACAAGGATTTGACCAGAAGGTTGCATTTCTTTATGGTAAGCCCAATATGAGCTTTGAAGGTAAGCTTTTTGTCGAGGTAAATTTCTAGGTATTTTATATATTCCGGGTTCCAGCCGACAATGAGCGTTTTTACAGCACTTCCCAATTCGGGATTGGAAATATACCGTAATTCGTGAGCTTTAGCCCGATTTCCATGTATGTGTGCGCAGACTGTGTACGTGCACGGAAGCTCTTCAGGAGCTTGATTTGCGAATACCGGTTTTGTACGAAGCGTTCATATGTATGTGTGCCGGATCAAATTGTATGGCTACACGAAGATCGGATTAAAACCGGTTTGAAATCCCGATCTCGTGTAACCATAGAAATTTGAGCGGCGATCTGGTTTACAAACACATAGATTGTGATTTGTTTTCAATAGGGCGTGTCCAAAAGGGAAATTTCTAATATCGTGGCTTGTAGCGGCCGCTGTTCACTTCGTCAAACAGTTTGGTGGCCATCCACCAAACAACATGCATCGGAATGCAATATCATTCCGAAAATGCCTCTGAGGGGAAAGCACGTGCGTTGTATCTGAGCGTTGAATAGAGTTAACTGTCGTGGACGAATTGAAAACAAATACTGTTTAAACATTTTCACTTTTTATTTATAATTTTGAATATAAAAAGGATCTTCCATTGATCTTGTAGTGTGTTTTGAATAATACAATCAATTTGTCATCGTATCGAATAAGTACACGGTCTTTTTTCACACAAATCACTTGTAACATTCTTACTTTTTTGTTTACTTATTTTGTACTTTTACTTCACTTGATTTTGCTCAGTTTGAGAAAACACTTGATACACACTTCTTCTTTTTCTGATCTCCCTCGATCTGATCTTCTTGATTTTATAGTGTTAGGACTGCTGTGGTTGCAGAAATTGCTAGATGCGATTTGTGTAACCTGATCTGTGCGTATTTCGCTTTGATCTTAGAATTTTTGTTTTGATAAACATATATGTTTATCTGAAGGTTGATTTGTTTATATGAAGATTGAAGAGTATTGAATTGATATGATGGATTTGTTTATATGAAGATTGAAGAGTATTGAATGGATATGATGGATTTGTTCAGAGATTTTCCTACACCCCCCTAACACCACCCTAATACCCCCCTGGAAAGTGCATACACCCCCCTAACACGGACAATTTTCCTACACAAAGGGACCTTTGTGTCTTTTGTTCCAAAGGGACACCCCTCCTGAAGTTCTGAACACACCCCCCAAGAAAAATGCCTGAGAAAACTCCTGGATTCGTTTATATGAAGATTGAAGAGTATTGAATTGATATGATGGATTTGTTTATATGAAGATTGATTTATTTTGAAAGGTATTGAATTTCTTCATTCTACCGTTGTTGGATAAAGATTTAAACAGGATGTCGGTACTTAAGGGTTAGGTGCTGACGATGCCATAACTATATTTATCTTTATCCTGGTCGTTTAATAAACCAGTGTTTTTTGCTTAATCACTTTAACATATTTTATTTCTTTATCAGAACTAATTCTTTACTTATAACGTTGAATATATATACTAGTGGACATTCTTTTATTAAATTTGATTAACTTGTTTTAACTGATCTTGATTGATTGAAACACACTCTTGATTGATTGAACCCACTCTAATCTACTTTCTTCTTGATTGGATATTAGATATTAGAACTGCAGTGCTCGCAGAAATTGCTAAATGCGATTTCTGTAACTTGATCTGTGCGAATTTCGCTTTGATCTTAGAAATAAACATTTTTGTTTTGAGCAGATATGTTTATATGAAGATTGATTTGTTTATATGAGTATTGAAATGATATGATAGTTGCAGATGAAAAGTATTGAATTTGTTTAGGAAAGTATTGAATTGATATGATGGTTGCAATATTGAATTTGTTTATATGAGTATTGAATTGATATGATGGTTGCAGATGAAAAGTATTGAATTTGTTTATTCGACTATTGGATAGAGATTTAGACCGGATGTCGGTACTTGAGGGTTAGGTGCTGACGGTGCCATAACTAGAATGCTCTTAAGGATTTATTTTAAGTGTAGGGTGAAGAAATTCTGCTGTTGATAGCATACAAGCAAATGGCATACCATATTGCCTACCATATATGGCATGCCATCAAATATTGCATACCATAGGCCACCTCCATAAGCAATTTGAAATGTTATGCCATGGGAAATTGTTAATGGAGGCGGCCTGTAACAATTAATTAATGGGCAAGAAAACATGCAGTTTTAGCGAGTATATATCACCTATACACTTTTATGAATTATTAGCGATAGTTTTAACGATTTAAAATATATAAGCTTTTGCGATTTGAAAATGAGTTAAAATTATTTACGCATGGTAGAGTAAATTTGAAAGACTGGAAGAATGAAGCAATATAGGCTGCTAAAGTTGAACATAAAACATCGTAACATTAGAACACTTTTCAGCACAGACAAATTGTTCCGCATACCGCGACCAGCAAACTAGGGAAAAAATCTTGGTAATGTTACCTGTTAATGAGTTGCATGGGCCGTAGGGTACATACAAATGGCATGCATTATTATTATATGTCGCTAATAGTAAGGAAAATTATTGTTGCTGATATATTTGCGAACAGGCTCGGTTTCGTATAAGGGATATGTCTGAAGATTATCGCGAAACTATCGTTTTTAGGAAACGCTTTCTAAATTGCTTGCTGGGTACTTTATGCTGCCGTTAGCAGGGCTCGCACTTCGTGGACAAAATTTGAAGTAGAAGTTGAAAGTAAATTGAAGTAGATTTGAAGTAGAAATAAATGAAATAGATGAACGATTGGGATAACTTAATGTAAAGCATTAATTTATTTTTCATAGAAACTAGGTAAACATAATTTTGACGATAACGGAAAAAATATTAAGTAAAACAACGTAAAAACTCCAATTAAAGTTGTTCAAACAATAAATTAAGGCATAATATAACTTTAATTATACACAAAACATAATGATATTTGCAGTCTTGACCATTTCTTTCCCAAACTGTATTATTACTAATGTTCGAAGAACATTAGTATTAAAATCGATTCGGCCAAAAATTCATATTTCCATTTATATATATATATATATATATATATATATATATATATATATATATATATATATATATATATCTCATCAAAAAATTTCAGTGAGATAATCTCGGGAACGCGCCATCCGATTGAGCTGAAACTTTCAGGATACATTGGTGTATATGCAGAATAGGTCCAGGTCTCTTTAAATGTCAGTTATTGTTAACCCTTTGGCGCCGGCGGCTATTTAAGTGATATTTTTAATATACCTATTATTTCGTGCACAAATGATTTTCGCAAAAATAAAGTTAACGAAATAAATTTCTAACGTGTTTTACATATGAATCGGATAATGTTTTGGAATTTTTTTAACCCTATGTGTGCGCTGGGTGCCTAAAAAGAGGACGGGAAAATTTGAAAATTTTTAAATTTCGATAACTTTTGACAGAGCTATTCAATCATTACGAAATTTTCAAAACATATTGATATTATTTAGTTGTAGATTTGTGTAGCTTTTAATGAGCGTGCTGGCAACCCTGTAGCTAGGGCAGGCACTGAAAGTGAAAACCTCCAAATCATCGTCTCTCTTGACAAAATGCCGTTTCTTCAAAAAAAAGCCACTCATATGTAAATCTTGTGCTTTGTTTACATAACCAAAAAAAAAAAGATATGGTATAACGGGCACGCCTGGTAACCCTTGCCCAATTTACCTATATTTTTAGCATCAAAAACTTCTGTTCACGGAAACTCACGATCCGATGAGCAGAATTATTTGAAATTCACAGAATGTATTGGCCTTAAATAGGACCAGGTCTGATAGAAGTGATTTTGAAATGCGGGCGATTCTGTGCCAGTGGTGCCATCTTGAAAAACCACTAAAAAAGATAACTGTTTTTAGCCCTATAAATTCTGATTGAATCGTTCGATTTTGACGAAACTCACACAATTGCTGGACCTTATTTTAAGCCACGTTTGGAAGAAATTTGGTTGAAAAATTCGGTTGGAACTGCCAGCTATGATAATTTTGGTGTCTTCATTTTGAAAAAAAAAAAATTTGGAAGTGAAAACATTCAAACCATCGAATATTCTAAAAAATATCCGTTTCTTATAATAAAACCAATCTGTATATAAATCTTATGTTTTATCTACACGTTCAAAATAAAACTTTGGAAATTTCATGTCGGACAAGAACGGTAACCCTCTCCCAGTTAACCTATATTTTTAGCATCAAAAACTTCTGTTCACGGAAACTCACGAACCAATAATCAGATACAGCTAAAATTTACAGAATTCATTGGACTTAAGTAAGACCAGATTTGATAGAAGCGATTTTGAATTGTGGGCAAGTCTGTGCCAGTGGTGCCATCTTGAAAAATTACAAAGAAAAAAAAACTGCTTTTTGCCCTATGAAATGTGAATAAGTTACCAGATTTTCATGAAATTGACACAGTAGCTGAACCTTACTTTAAACTCTGTTTGATGAAAATTTGGTTTAAAAATTCGATTTGTGCTGCCAGCTATGGTAATTTTTGTGTCTTTGGTTTTGAAAATTCGCTCAGGAAAATAAAACTTTTTGCCCTATAACTTCCAGTGCAGTCATGAAATCAATACGAATTTCATACAATTAATGAAACCTGTCATAAACATTATTCAGGCCAAATTTGGTTGAAAAGCCACGATAGGGTTGCCAGCTATTGTTGGTTTTGTGTTTAATTGCAATATCTTTATTAAGCGGTTTTATCGTAGAATTTTCAAATGGTAATGATATTGTAGTGACAATAAACAGCAAATATTAAGCTTTCGATCATTTGAAAAAACTCGCTGCAGGTAACCCTAAATTTCTTTATACTCCTATAACTTCGAATGTAATTAAACAACGTGAAGCAGATTTGATATATTCTTGGCTTTGATACTGGCGAAAGGTTGCCAGCACGAGTCGGTTGTGCTACTTTTGTATCAATAAATGCTTACAGTTAGTATACATACCGGAAACATTTACAATGAAAATAAATAACCGATGTTACAATTCGCAAAGTTCTGCAAATTTTTCGGATCGCAGCCCCAAACACCAACTTCAGTTACAGTGCTGCAGGCACTGAGCATTTTCTTCATTGATGTTATATGAGATGCTGCTTTCAAAATTATGTGAAATAAGCAACTGATAACGAATATAATTAACCCGTGTTTTGCTCTCATAAACGTTGAAATTCATGCCAGTGGTAATATCTGAAACCTTCCACCATATGAGTTATAATGCATTCTTAAGACGAAAGTAAAACGTGGCATTTGAAACAGTTTGGCCGTAATAAGCACCACATGTGGTGGAATATGCACTCAAAACCTGCACGATTCTTCTACTGTTCTTCAAACATTAGTGTTTCTAGCGGTTCAGGTGCGCTAGAGTTTTTTTTAAGTTAAGCCTAGCGTTAGTGACTTGCAGTAAGTTGTTCGTTACATTGAAACACCATTCGACTAGAAAAGATTTGCTGTCAAAGCTCGGTGCAGGAAAAAAAAATTTGAAAAAGAAAATCAAACTCTCTGATTCGATTTGAAGCGAACATGGAATAGAATCCGAAGAAACTGAAGTAGTGAAGTAGCTATTATTTTCAAAATAGAAATGAAGTAAACCTACTTCAAATTTAGTAAAGTGTAAACCCTGGGCGTGAGTATATAAACGATTTGCTATTATGGTTATGTAAATTTATGAAAATGATGAGACTGTTGTTGTCGTTTGACAATAAAAACCGGTATGCATAATTTGAACGAAATCCAGAGCCACGACTTTTTTTCGATGTCCGCTTCACGTGAAATGCCCCTTATTTTAAATTAGTAAAATGTGCTGTCTTGGTTCTTCTAAATATATTTTCTCTCATAAAGATAATTAGAAATTAAATCAAACTCTCGCTCTGCCCTGATTTCCATAAACTTTCTTTCAAAATTTTGGTCATTTTTGGGTTTGTAATACTCGAAAATTACATAATCTACTGCAGGGGTGGGCAAACCTAATACTGGTATAATCGACATTAATTTTTTTAATTTATGCGCGATCGACTTCGAAAAATGGGTTAAATTAAAAACAAATAAACATTAAATTAAGGTCTTTATTGATATTAATATATTAAATACATTGTATTACTGCTTTGTGCAATGTACTTTATTAATAAATATTTTGGATTAATTTTTGATGTATATGAGTGACTCTCCATTTCATCAAAAAGTATTGTAGAGTTAGGCTTGTAAGCACTGAAGCACAATGCTAAATTTGATGAAATACCCTCGTTATCGAATTCTCTAAAAGGAAATGAAATAAATTCAAAAATCGGTTGAAGGATATTGAGATTTGCAAATCGTCTCTCGAGTTCTTGTTTAAAATTTTCCAGTTCAGGACAAAACATTTTAATATTACATGCACCAGTAGGTTAGGTTAGGTTGTACCAGTTGGCACAAGGCCACACATGGACCTATTGGTACATAGTGCTACGAGATAAATGCGGCAGGAGAAAAAAAACCAGTCCAAGCGGCCATCGAAAACCCCGGACTCTTTCGCGAACTGAAGAATGTCTTTCAGCTTTCAGCCAGATTCACCAGTAAGTGTAATATGTTTTTCAAAATATGGAAAATATTTAAAAATTTTGCCTATTTAATTGTGAAGCAAAATGTTTTAATTTTACTTAAAAAACATTTACCGAACTCAACAAGTCAACAATGTTTGATTTTTCCTTGTAATTGTAAATTTAGCAAGTTGTAACGGCCCATAAAATTCGTAAGAAATGCTAATATCTTTACCCATACTGGATCTTCCAATTGTTCATGTTTTTCTCCCAATGTGTCCAAAAATGCAATAATTTCAGGCAAAAGATTTAGAAATCTTTGCAAAAGTCTTCCTGAGCTAAGCCATTTTAAGCTTAGTACTGTTTTCGATTTCATGTTAAATTTTCATGCAAATTTTGACGTGAAATTTATTTCGGCGAAAATTTAGCTTGAAAATAAGCAAAAGTTGTACTCACTTTTAAGCGTGAAAAATTGCTTGGAACATGCATTCGCTTTGAAAATGCAAATAGCTTTGGCACATGTCTCCAATCATTTAACGCCAATTTAGTAGGTGCAGTTCATTTTTGAGGCTAGTACTCAGTTAATCGTGAAGCTAAATTTTGACATGTCTTCATTATCTGGTCATTCTTTCGAGCAAAAATTTTGAAAATGCAGAAAAGCGGGGACACTTATCATTTCTGACGGATAAGATGTCAAGAATTTTAATTTTTGAACGATTTTATTAATGAAAAGACATTTACACAATTCAATTTTTAAAATTCAAATACCAAATGTCACTATTTAGCTCAAAAGAATGAACTACACAAACTACATTGGCGTGAAAATATTTTTATTTTATTTTATCTCAAATTGAGATTAACCTTTGTTACGCTGTTTGTGACAATTTACTATCTCGGTAGCAGGGAGACGAATGCAAATGCAGGCAAGGTGTATAGAACAGAGAAATTTAAGGAAATGAAACAACCGAATACGAGATTTAGTGAAGCAGTTTTACTCAAATGATATAAATCTATAAATTGCACAAATCGAGAGCATAGCTATCTCGGATTTTCCCGTTGGCTTCTACGCCACCAAGGCTCTGCGAGCTTGTTTGTGAACTGAAACTGCGTGGACTGTCCGATTGAATCTATTAGCCCAAGGCCCATTCCAAAATGTACTGAATAAATCGTCTACTAAATTTTTAGTTTACATTTTAAATGAAACTAGTATATTATTAAAAATGTCTGTGATCGACTGTTGAACTGTTTGCGATCGACCGTTTTCCCACCCCTGCTCTATTGCATCATTCTGCTAAATTTCAAATACTTATTTTTTGTGGACGTACGCTAAAATCAATATTCAAAAATGACCTCTGTTCTTGATCTCCTGCTAAAATTGTGTGCTGTATGGTTATACAGCTAACTTAAAAAAAACGAAAATATTTATTTATTTGCAATACAAATCAAAACACAAATCATCGAATATCTCGAAAGCGCTAAAATGTGCACAGAACATGCGATTCACGGCCACGGTGCCGCCAAATGCCTACACCACATAACCATCATATCAAATGGTTCATGTCACGTTGATGCATAAAGCGGTGACGTCGCTATTCACCAGACACGCACCAACTAAGTGAACAGCACTCGCCAGAAGCCGCAATAAAACAAATTTCCCTGTTTCCACACGCTTCAACAAAGTAAACGGTGAATTTCAGAAGCCGCCACATTGGAATTCCCTAACTTGAATACGCTTCTAACGAAGTGAACTGCACTCGCCAGAAGCCGACATATTAGAAGTGTGCCCGTTTGTACAACCTCCTGTGAAATGAACAGCGTTCTTCAGAAGTCGCCATGTAAGGAATTTCCCTGTATGGAAACGCCCGAACGAAATCAACACCAATCAGCAGAAGCCGCTAGGGGAAATCTTCTGCACGAGCATGCTCGCACGATGTGAATAGGATAAATCAGAATCTGCCATATTGGAAATCTGACTACACGGACGTGCTGACACAAAGCAAGCAGCGTTGGTCAGAAGCCGCCATATCGGAAAGCTGCGTCCATGCACATGCTCGAACAAAGTGAACAGCAGTAGTCAGATGCCGCCATAATGAAAATCTTCGTGTACGTATACAGAATTATCGTGTACACACAAATACAATAACACGCAGAGAAAGCTCACGAATTTCGGTATATTCCCAATCCCGAATTGGGAAGTGCTGTAAAATCGTTCAATGTTACCATCAACATTAAGAGAACTGGGGAGTAGGCATTGCTTGCGCTTTATTCTGAATTTCCATCTGCTGAAAAAATTGGACAGTGTTGCGAACCCATTTTCTAGTGAGGCTTTTACAGATATCGGACAGTGATTAGATGACAAAAGGGCTGTGTCGTCAGCAAATAGACTCATAATGCAATTGACTGGTAGTGGAATGTCATATAAGAAGATATTAAATAATATGGGGCTTAGCGTCGAGCCTTGGGAAACACCAGCTGGTATCGGGAACTTATTTGACTTCATTGATATCAACGTAAAAGTATCGGTCACGCAGAAAGTTCATGATTGTTTTAGCAAGGGACAGAGGTAAATTAAGTAAACGTGTTTTGTGAATTAAGCCTTGATGCCAAACGTAGTCAAATGCCTTTTCCAAGTCGAGAGTAAGCAAACCAGTGGACTTTTTTAGTCCAAAGTTCGTAGTGTTATTCTTCGCACTTGATGAATTGTACTGTGCCTGCTTCTGAACCCAAACTGTTCGTTGGGGTAGATATTTTGCGACTCAATAAAGGTTTGGAGCTGAATCTTATTGAAGCGTTCGAATACTTTTCCGATCACACTGATTAGGCTTATTGGCCTGTAGCTGCCGATTTCGGACTAGGGTTTATTAGGTTTCGGGAACCAAATAACTTTTGCAATTTTCCAAGCAGTCGGAAAGTAAGATGTTACAAGCCAAGCATTTAATAACTTTGATAGGTATATAAACGCTTTCCTGTGCATATTTTTTAGAAATAAAGTGTAGATGTTGTCGTTGCCCGAAGCCTTACTTGATTTTAAATTAGCTATGATGCTCTTTTGAGAAGATACAGACATGAAGGGGATAGAGGGGCTGCCACTACTTTCGATAGCATCGAAAGAGGAAGCCACTTGAGCTTCAGTGTCACTATCGCTATTAATAATGGCTGACATGTGAACTTTATGCATATGTTGAACAAAGGCTAGAGCCTTAGACACGTTATTTGGAACGGGCACGCCGTCTTTTTTAATTGGAAAAAATTTAGAGCACTTCTTTTTGAGAGCTTTGGATATGTTCCAAAAGCTTTTACTACCTTTCTCTAGAGATTTTAGTTTGCTGTTCCACTCTTTGTTACGAAGCACAAAAATGGCTTCCTTGATATTTCTTTGGAGGCGATTAATTTCCTTCTTCAGATATGATTGCCGAGATAAATTTGTGCAAGACGGTTTTGCTGAAGTCACAGGGATTGAACTTTGAGCTGCAGATAGTAAAATGCGATTGAACTTTACTATGTGCACTATGTGCACACTATGTCACTTATTTGCGGCGTAGAGAGGTCTAGCTGTCTCAAATCGGTTAGTTCACCAGTGACGCGGGAAAATTTTTCCCAATTAGCTCAATGGAAGACAAACTTTTTTAGACAAGCTTTTTCAATCCTTGCGTCAAGAATACTAAAGTGAACCGGAAGGTGGTCCGAAGATAGAGCAGTTCGGGCAAATGGAGGAGATACAAACTGAATGCAATTAGTCAATATTATATCGATTGTAGATAGGTTACCTCAAGATTTAGGGTAAAAAGTAGGAGTTGCACCAAAAGGAATGTTGAACGCAGAAAAAGTAAGTTTGTGTTCAAGTATGCTCCCTCGTCAATTGTTACGAGAGCAATTCCAATCTTTGCTCCTGCAGTTCAAATCCCCTGCAATTAAAAAATTATTTTCAATGCAACCGAATACTTTCAGATCGTTTTTAAACAGACATTCTTTGGTATGATTGCTATTTCTGCCTGGAAAATAGGCTCCGATAAGAAGGAAATTACGCTCAAGGCAGGTTAGTTCCACACACCAGGTTTCAATTAGAAAGGTTTTTAATGGTGGTCGCGCACAGTGGCTAATGGAACGGTGGACAGCAATTGCCACACCACCATCATGAACGAAAGAGCAATCGGCTGCGTTTAGCTCGTTATCGAGCTTGAAGCTCAATGTACTTGAGACGGCTAGGGTAGAGGTTTGAACTGGCTGGGTGGTACCCAGAGCAGTTGGCACAAAGACGTTTCGCATTAATATCGTCGCGAATAGGACACTCTGTTGATTTATGTGGTTTTGCGCATAAACTGCAACTTGTTTTAAGGTGACACCCGGCCAAAGCGTGCCCATAAGTCTGGTAGTTAAAACAACGTACTGGCCCAGAAAGCCGTTTCTGATAGCGGTTGAATTTCACCACAGTGTGAAATAAGTATTTAGCTTTTTGATTTAGATAAGCGATTTTGACCCATCCACGGGTAAAAATTAGAACAAAAGTCGCTTGATCAGCATAGCGCGGAGATCTTACACTTAAACTTTTAATTTCCGGGCATGTAATTTCCTTAATTTTAAGTTCGTCTGATAGCTCGGCAGGAGTGACCGAATGTAAGCTAGTTAAAACGACTTTGAACGATTTTCGCGCACTGTCATCATACGTAAAGAATTTCGCATTTTCGTCGATCAATTAAGATTGAAGCCGAATGTAGTTTTCCGCAAGAAGTGAGGAAATTTTCATACCAATGCTGGTATGTTTAATTAAGTACTGCGTGATATTGGAGCCTTGGATTAAAGATTCCACAGCTGCGCGGGAGATACCAACAATAGTTATTGGAGGCGAATAAGTCATGCGTACTGGCAAAGAATCACTTTCACTTTCGTCATCAATAAGCTGGCTTAGCGGGTCAAAAAAGTTGCCGTTAGATTTGGCAGAGCCAGACTTCGTAACTTTCCTTTTCGCCATCAAGGCATCGCCTTCAGGAGAAAGACAACGCTTCACTCTTTATATATTCTAGGCAACAATTAGAATAAAGACCGAATTTGCAATAGCTGGAATACACTGGGAATGTTGCTAGGTGTAATCTCTAAGAGAGTGAAAACCGAACTGGAGTTCAGAATTACTATCGGAATTTATCATTGTACATTATTGTCGGAATTTTTCATTGTATTGTTTTAATATCGGAATTATTGTCGGAATTTATCATTGTACTTAGGTGCGCATGCCATCCAAATAAAAACTACTGTGAATTGAAGAAAACGGTTGTGTTTTTTGTGAAGGAAAAGGAAAACGGTGAAGTTCGGTCCTCAAACACCCTTTTTGCGGCCGAACAAAAGAGTTCGGTCCAGAACAGAGAGTCTTGTCTGGACTATTACTGATGCCAGCAAGGGAGATGGTATCATTTCCCCCAAAATACTGGCTCAAGATAAGGCAGGCTTTATTTGGAGTCTGCTGAAAGCTGCAGAAAGCTAGCTCGAGGCTGCCATCTAGAGTGAACGACGCAGATTGGTACAAGAAAATCAGTGCGGAGACCAAGTGGGCAATATTCGAGCTAGGACAACTCTGGCCAGTCGCCAAAATAAGGTGGTGCTTAAGGACGAAATCATCATTCGACCAAGATGCAGGACATAGATTCATTGTTTTCATTCGGATCCAGTGGAAGTACTGGACATAAAGCGGCTCTTCAACCCGAATCTTCCTACGGGGGATTGGAGGGTTGCCAAGACTAGCGAGCCGGTAGACAATCGGCGAAAGGCCCTTTTCATCATTAATGAAGAAGCACTGCCAGTATTGGATGCTTGATAGGGCAGTATCAGGTACGGGGTCGAAACATCTACCGAAGTGACAGACCAAAGAGCTCTGTTTCGGGAAACTCGATAATCGTGAAGCCTGACCCAAAGCAGGTGGCTCAAACGGCAAGGGAGCCACTTGAAAATGAGTCTGTCACCTATCTGAGGGTTACATCTGATGAAGAATCGGATGTTGAATTTCTCTTTACTGATGGGGTTAGCATCGGAACTACCTCCGAGGTAGGTGGCTACCTGGACCTCATGACTGTGGATGCAGAGCAAGGGGCAGGGGGCTTCTATGTCCGAGGAAGAGGACCTCGACCTTACCCTTATCAATTAACGTTTGATGGTGAAGGTGCTGCAGGTTAGCCAACATCATCTCAAAGCAGCATCAGCTGCTCTGCTCCTCCACTTGTCCAAGATAGAGGAGGAGCCAATCCTAATCCAAGAACCATTGGTTGCCAAACACCGGGTTTTTGGGGTAAAGCACCAATGAATACAGACTGAAAGCCCCTGCTGGTTTGCACAAGCCCACGTGTCTGTGTTTTTGTCAAGAAAACCATTATGGAGGATTAAAATGTTTCTGTTTTATTTTTTGTTATTATTTT
>CANBKX010000325.1:0-18492 GCA_947369275.1 Nemotelus nigrinus
AATACTAATGTTCTTCTTCGAACATTAGTAAAAATTGCGGTTGTTTGAAATTTGCTTTCGAAAAAGCTCTTTTTTTCACTTTGTTTCGCTTACCAATTTTTTTTGGGTAGACTTTTGGCGTATGTTGTGGTAGATCACGACACAAGATACTTGAATAAAGTAGCACACCAAGTTTGATTTAAATCGGTTCAGCCAACGCGGAGAATAAGTGTCCGAAGTTCGAAAACACGTCATTTCGAGAAAAACGCGTCTAAAGTGTTTTTTCCATTTATTTATTGAATATTATTAATAAAGTATATTTTTATCATTTCCAATTACTCAGTCCAAGTGCTCTTGAGTTCTCATAAGCTAGTTGGGCAGTTTTTTTTGGCCAAACGTGCTTCTTTTGACGTTGCCTTTGCCGCTTTTTCTGCCTGACTTATGCTTTCTTCATCTTTTTTTCTCGCAGTAACTAAAAGCAGCGGTCTGTCGTAAACTGCCGTTTTTTTTTTATTTTTGGGAATAGCATAATAAATTTTAAAATAAAACCCCCTTAAATCGAGGCAATAAATTAAATGCCCCAGGCTTTCAAAAACAGCTTGCATGTTTCGGGAACTGAAAATTCCAGCAAATACCCATTGATCTTGAAGTACTTCTTTGACCTTGCTTAATTTTAACTAATAAATATTTATTCTTTGAATAGCACGAAAATTAAAAATTGTGAATTTCCGCATATGACTTTTTAAAAGTGTCTTCAAAGATCAATTACATTTTTAATTTTCGTTTTTACTCACACATTTTTAATGCAATCAACATTTTGCATAAAATATTATACGTACAGATCTGTCTGTATCATATCAAATCATGTTTAAGCTAAGCATATAATTTTTCTATCATAGTTGGTACCTGAACAATAATATCAACAACCACTGTAAAAGCAAAATCATCGTTTACTTTTCAATTGCAAAAACTAGTTAGCTTAATTTAACCCACTGGTTCTACACACAATTCATTCAGTTAGCAACGACAAGCAAGCGATATACTAGTAGAAGCTTTATTTAAGGACTTAGCCCATTGCTTACTCTTTTGGTCATTGCGTATGACATGCACACATTTTGAATTTTTTTATTCGTTTCCTCTCTTTTTTGGGGCTGGTTCAAATTAGCCCGGCGCACATTGCATGTGGAACAGAATGTGGAAAAGAATAAGAAAAGAGCATCCCGCGAATACTGCATCAGCGAAGTAAGTTCTCTTGAAATGAATGATACAAACAAATTTGTGTAATGAAATACAAATTTTGAAAGATATAAGACATGAATGGATTTTAAAAACAGTAGGCGTATTTTGATAATTTCATTCGCTAAAATGAAATTTTATAGTTTGTAATAATTGGTTTCTTAAAATTTTGCACACAACACAGACTGGTTTCTTTACATTTTGGAATGTTTTGAAAAGTAATCACTTTTGAATGTTGTTTTTACTTGGAAAACAGCACCTGTTGTCAGTTACAATTTTTTCCATTATGGTTTGGTGAGGAACTTTATAGCAGTGCAGTATGGGATTTGCTCCATATTTTACACTTTCCTACGGATTACATTTTCTTCTCTTCAAGCAAACGATATCTCAAAAACTAGTTAATCGGAGGAAATAAAACTTGCTATTTATACTTATAAAGAATCTGTGAGCTTATTACATTTTACTAAACTTCACTTAATAATGACCTACCAACTCATTCCCTTAACTTGATGACCTAGTCTCGTATTGCAGCAAATAATTTAAAATAATTTAAATAAATATCAACATGATTCATTTTGATGGGAACAGTTCTATCTGATTCCAGTTTAATTAATTAACGATAAATATAAATTCATTTTTCTAGTAGTTTCGCCTGTCGAAAATGAATATATTTTGCAATATACATTACAAGACATTGCAATACAAACGTAAAGGCTTTTTATCATCTTTTACTTTATCTTTCTAACCGGTATTTATTATTCACACTAAAGTAACTGCTGCTCACTTTTATTCATATTTCAATAAGCTCAAACTATTTCAGATTGAGCCACAAGGGCCATTTTAAATTAAATGGTTGACTGATTTGAATTTCTCATTCATTAATAGCGAAACAATCAAGTGATAGTGCTTAACGACTCTCGACACATGCTTCAATTTTTAATTTGAAATTTTACGATAGGCTGAGTACGTGATTAATAAAATGCTGGTAAAAAAGATGTCCTTCCTTTCAATGGACAATTAAGTGAGTTTTCAAACACTTCCGCAGGGCTTGCATTCTTCGTTGCGTAGATGTGAACCCATGCTGAAGGCATTTTTAATTAGCGGACGGTTGACCGGTTTGCTCTGGGCTGTTTCGGTCTGGACCCACTTCGAGGTTAGTCCCCAGTCAGTTCTTTGAAGTTGACCCTTTCACAAGTTGAAAGTTGAAATCTACTTAACAGAACTATTTCTCGATGGCAATTTATGTCAGGTTGTAATCTGCTCCGAATAGGATTGGAATTTCAACTGCTTCGAATGAGCAAGTCTAGTGTTAAACTACGTGTTGATTTTGTATAATAGGTATGGCTTTGTGACAAGATGTAGGACTTGGTATTGATTAACATATCGTAATAGATATAGTTCTGCTTTTTGGTCGGAAAATATGATTAAAGCTTATACAAAACGTGTCATTTAGTAGACATTCATACGTTCACAAATATCTATAGGCTGTACACGTTCAACCGCGCGCTAATTTTGTGCTAATTTTTTTTTTACATCAAAGCCTTGATACTTAAGACGCTTTATCTATGATAACAAAGAATATATAAATGTATTTGAAACAAATTTCGACACATCATTATTAACTGCACTCGACATTTCAAATTTGTATAAATTAATTAGAGTGGAGCGGATTATTTAAAAAAATATAGTTTTATTCTCGAGTTACGTGGAACAAAGTAACTTACCAACTAACTTATTTACTAGAACTTAAGCTCTAATGCTGCCTCGCATACATATGTCTATGCCACGTGACTGCTGTTGTTCGCGATGCGATGTGCTGGCTCAGGTGCAGTTCAGGTGCTTACCGGATACTCGTTTAACCTAATTCTAGTGCGATCGTGGGATAGGAGTTTGTTGAAATCGTGGGAGCTGGTCGCTAGCTCGTCCCCCGTTAAAAAGTTGAATGTCCTCATTCAACTAAAAATATGATAGGTTGTAGAAATTTTGGTTGTATTGTCCTTGGATGCTATAATTTTCATTTCGGACCACTGATGTTGGTATTGATGATGGGTCTTTCTACACTTGTATTCTTGATGCAGTCCTTAAACCGGTTTTCTGGGCAAGAGGTAGAAGAATTTAGGGGAAATCTCTGCAAAAAGTGATGCACTTGGAGAGGATTTTTCATCACTTTTGAAACCGATTGAAACTGATGGAAATCACTAACGCAACTATAAACATAGTTCACGCGTCAGGCATTTTTCATGAAACACTCAAGTCGAAATGAGAAAACAACAACACGCACACATTCATATGCATAATCGTTATATGAACGGTTCCGTTGCTGAAGAATACAAGTGTGGAAATGGTGATTGTTGTCAAACCGGTTAGAGGAGTGCATCAAGAATACAAGTGTAGAAAGGCCCGATGCGTATCTTGTTGGTTGGGATGATGATGGTCTTGATAATTTCAGGCTTTCGATGCTTGATGTCGATGTTGTATTAATCTTAAGCTTCGTTTCTGGTGGTTTTTGTCCAGAATTTAGTTGATTTCACCATTGTTAGGATGAGAAGGATAATGAAAAATAATGCGTAGCTTATCCATAGGCGTGCCGTGACCTAAAATCTGGCAGGGACCAGGGACCAAAAGGTTCAAGCCATGCGATGATTTTGTCTTCCGTAAGGTACACGTACTGTTCATATAACTTATATAATTTACTAATACATTATATATTTGTTAATATATTCTTTGTTATTTGCTTATGCATAATCCATTGTCAAATAAACTTCATGTCTGCGAATACGTATGAGCTCTTACCACTTGCATATAATGTGAACGGTAGGTATGAACTACATACGAATTATTTATGACCGCTAAGAAATGAACGCTTGTACGAATTATATGGGAATAGAATGGAAATAATTAGAAATATAAGACTATTTTTCGTTTAGAAGCTGAATATATTTCAACTTATACTTGAAGAAGAGGAGAGCTAAGTTTCAAAATATCTTTGAAGAAATTGGAATATATTAAGCTTAGAAGGAAGAAATTGACCTCTTGCTTCAATTTTTTGTTACCTAGAAAACCTAGAAAAAGCATAAATAACTTGGCAAGATGGAAGAGTGCTGTAACTTACTCTTTTCGAGCCATTTGGTTTGCAAGGATGTCTTCGTAGCCGTAAATGCGTGTCCAAGGCTAGCTGAAACAGCAAAATCTTTGAAACTAGTGCGTTTGGCTGTTTTCCGTTTTCGCGATCCTCTGGGAAATGTGAAATCCAGACAGTTCTTCTCTGCGAACAATTTAATTTTTTCCCAAACTACATACAAGTTTTCTCGCTCACTTAGTAGTGTTTTAGCTGTTCCATTCACAAGATCAATCCCATCCCTAAGAGTTGCATTTTTAGTTTGGAAATATGTGCTTAGCATGTTCGTTATAAAAAGAACATAGCGAAAGATGAAAAGATTTACTACAAACTTAGGATTACTGATTGAATGAAAGATCCCCAATGAATAAACTGAGTCGTTGTATTTTCCCCCATTCATTTCTTTTTCTAAAGCCTCTAGTCCTATAGCTATCGATCACATATTTGCAATTGTGAAATCTCATTGACTAACGAGTCGAGCTTAAACTTCTCATTCCACGCCTTGAATTAAGACCAACTGCCTCTTCAAGCTGCTTCAACAATTCGTGTTGTGATGGCTTCGAAAAGTGTAGGTAAAGGGGTTCAATGGCATAGAAAAAGGATGTACACGTTTCGATTGTGAAAAATGTGTCCATCACAACAAGGATTATTTTATGAGCTAGACAGTGTACGAATCTGGCTGCAAGGTGTTTCATCTTAATTTAGATTTGTACACCACTTTTTTATCCTGACATGGCACTAGCACCATCATAAGACTGTCCAACAACAGGCAATTCGCTAAGTCCGTAGCTGTCTAACAGGCTGAAAATTATATCTGCTAAATACGAGGCATTTCTAGCTCCTGAACAGTTTACAAAGCTTAAGAATCTTTTTTCGACTGCTAGCTCTTTAGTAAATCTGACAACCACGGAGAGTTCTTCCTTTTTGTGGACCTTTGCTTCTTCTACCATAATGAACATCAGTCCGCACTCTTTTATTTCAGCTGTATTGTCCTCGCGAACGATTTCAGCAATTATTTTTATTAATTCATTTTGTGTTTTGCCACTACAGTTGTTCGCAACCTTGTTTTTAAAATTCTTTTCAAAAGCTGAATCATGCTTCGCGGATAATGCACGGTTATCACTGGCACAACTTTCATCACGTCCTCTGAAAGCACGTCTGTGGTGACTGAGACACGTCGTAAGGTCGATAACCTTTGCCAAATAATTTCCGTTCATCTTGACAATATTCCAAGACTATTCAAGCAACATATCACTTACTGTCTTCCAAGCACTATTAGAGTTTTCACATTGTGCATGAATTTTTCCTTCCGAATAATTTATCCGGATCGCGAAGTTTGGTCGAGTTGAAACTTTGGTGTATTTTTGGAAAATTTTGCATTGTGATAGCTTCACACCGAGTCATCAGACCATCACAAAATTTACAAGACTCATCAATGGGCATAAAAAATAAGTTTCTGCAGTTTTTAAATAATGTATGGGCAACCTTGTAGCTACCATAAGTACGTAAACACAAATCTTTCACACGGTTTTTAGAATAAAATGCAAAAGATTGATGAATTTGAAACTATATTTATACAGTCAAATCTAAACTTGTAAAATTCCCATTCGGTATATACTGGTCTTGAGTAGATACAGATCTGAAAAAAGTTTAATGAATATGATAAGAACCATGTGGTGTGTCACTATGAAAAACACTCGGTGAAATTGTAGTGCTATGCCTTATAACTTCTGATGCAGTTATCAAATTATAATGAAATTCACACAAATTTAACCTGAGTGTAAACCAAGTAGGTCCTAGATAGTGTGGGAACACATAACACAACCCACAATCACATATCCACACAGCACTATACCATGAATCAAAGGCACTATACAATACACCAAAATTCATTTATATAGTAGGCTAAGAAAAATGTAAATAAACATATTGAAAAATAAGAATCAATAATATATTTTGTAAAAAGCTGTCAAGACGTGTTTCTCTTGATAATATTAAAATTAAATTTTCAGTGGAAGTATTTACTTCCTAATTAGTATTTACTTCTAAAATAGCATATAAGTGGCAGGGATACCATTTTTATTCTCCAAATGACTTCGAAAATTGTATTCTATGTTAATACCATTTTAATACTCAGACTATGTTTTGTGAAAAACATAATTGCATAAAACGCCAGTTTATAAAAGTGTTCTTATCTAAATACATGTATATTGCCTAGTAGGAATGAACAGATAATCTTAGTAAAAAAAGGATGATTGGCGAGGCGCTTTTCATCTTTTTCTTAACGTATAACTTGTCGAAATTAAATATTGCCGTCCATATCTCGAAATAAGTCCCATAACATCATAATTAATACCGCAAATAACACAGTCTCTATGTTATAAGTAGTGTAAGCTGGTATAGGCTTACAATACTGCACTACACAACTCTTGCTGTAACCACAAAACCTAAGAGGCGAAAACTTAAGTGTCTGGTGTTGGTAATATTTATTTTTCTGGGAGGGGCCAACCTAGGGTCTGGGAGGGGGGTCCCGGCCCCCTCTGGCCCCCCTCTACGGCGCGCCTATGAGCTTATCCCTGCATTTCTTTCCTTGTCTGCTTTAATCAACTCGATTTTCTTGGTGTTATTTAAGTGCAATTTCCGTATGAATTCCAAAGATAGGATTTCGATGAGTTCATTTCTGCTAGTGTCCGAGTGCAAGACGGGAGGTAAGAGTTGTACGGCTGTGGTTTCGGTGGCTATGAATTTTTGGTTATTAATTGTTAATGCGGCGTTTTTAAATCTAATGAAGAATATTCCGTTGAGATGTTGCACTGAGTCGTTGATATTGATATCTTTTTCGAATTCGTTCAGGAATATGGTGGCAGGAGGTGGCCGTTTGTTCTGTTGCAGGTGGCAGCTTTGTTTTTGAATAAATTTAGTATCATAATGTTTGCGTTATATTTCTTACGTTACTAAACTTACATATTGACTGGTTGTTAATATTCTTGCAATCTTCCATTAGGCAAAAAAAAAAATCAATTTTTCTCCAGAATATAATTATAAGCAATTTTGTTAATCATGTTGTTCTTTTTGACGGACTTTACCAGATATTTATCGAAAGTTTCGTAATATGTTGTTAGTACATAGATAGCATAAGTTATGTGTGATCTGTTTGAATGACTTTAGTTTCAGCAAATTCTAATATTTCTTCGATATTGGAAAAAGGGATATGGCCTCTATTAAAACTTTCAATTATTGCTTCAATTTCTTTCTTTGATAATACATTAGAGTTTACAACATTTAATTTTGCCAATATTTTGTCTTTCTTGACCATATTTAGAATTTCATTAGTTGTGTTTGTAATTTTGTTGATTCTATCATTATATTCTTTGTTACTTAAAACTTGCTTGTTATTGTTTTCTAAGAGAACGTTAGTTTTGCTGTTGAGTTAGGTCAAATCATCGTGATCAGTCATTCGTAGAAAGTCTAGTGACCGTTTAGTTTAAGCAAAGTTGATTTTATCGATAAAATTCTGTATTTGTAAAAGTTCGTGGGATAGTATTGGATGGAAGGGATTATTTTTTTGGGATGTAATCATTTAGTATGGAGGAGATATTCTGGAGGATGTATTTATAATTTCAGATTGTCATTCTGAATTTTTGTGGCTTCTGTAGTCCATTACCTGGGTTTCGGGCTGCATGGTTTTGAGGAAGAACCTGAAAAGAGTTAATTTCGAATATCATTCTTGTGTATTGTTCTGCCTGATTCCGCTAAGATCTTTGTAGCTCTATTTTCTCTTACTATTCTCTTTTTTTATCTAGCTGACAGTTTGGTACCTAAACGTTTGTTGTTTTTCACAAAAACTTCCTGTCGTACTTCAAATTCCTTAAGGGGCTGTCTGTTTTTATTGTAATGTCTGAAATTTTTTTCCAGTTTTTTTCTTTGTATAATTTCGATGTTGTTTTTTCGAGCTTCTTCTAGCTGTTCGGAGCTGGTTGAGACCATGTGGCCAAAAAATAATTCGATTGGTTTTTTTTCCAGTGACTGACTGCACGTTGTAGTTGTATTCGTGTACTGCGCGTTCTTATAGTTCTTGGAAGTTCCTATAAGTGCCGTCGGCCTTAAGACATCTCATCAGTTCCGTCAACGCCGAATGAAATCTTTCAGCTTGTCCGTTGACTTCACTCTTGTGCGCAGGTGTCCTGTACACGCTGATTTGTAGTTGGTCTTGCATCATAAACATAATGGAGGCTGAGTTCAGTGCTTTTTCTACGTTAATCACGACACATTTCGGAACTCCGACGAAAACGATAAGTTCCCGGAGAGGTTCTCTCACGTCTTCGATGGATCTTGACTTTATAATTTTTGCCTGTGCAAACTTTGAGAACTTATCCACTGCGGTTAGTATTAATTGACCTTTCGTGGAAAAGATGTCAATATGCAACGTATGACGCAACGTATGAACTCTGGAATAGAAGTGGCCTGCAAGGCTGGTTTGTTCAGGTGGCGTTCATACTTATTCTCCTTGCATATGGTACATTGTTTCAGTAGCCTTCTAACCTAAGCTGACATCTTGGGAAAGTAGAAGTCTTCTAGGATTTGTGCCTTGTTCTCATTCGCGTTTCTATGGGCTCTTCAGTGAATCCGCAGAATGATTTCTTTTTGCTCGGCTTCGCTAGGTTTGTCTTTAACTTCCTTGTGGGTGAATCGTGTCCTGTAGTTATTGAAATGGAGGCGATATAACTCCTGGATTAATCCCATTACTTGTTCTGTTGCCACCGTTCCGTTAATGACACCCGGATTTAAAAACCACCTGAAGATACCTATCAAGCTCTCATTGTTGTATTGGATTTCAGTAAAGGTATGCTTCAAATAGTTAAGGAAGGGATTTTCCACTCGGTAATCTGTGTGTTCCCCAAGTTTCAGAAATATCTGGTTCTTAAATGCGTTTATGGGTGTTGCAACAGATGGTATTAAGTTTTGAAAGGAACTGTCATCGCTGTGGGTGCTTGCTGTCAAGGAATAGACATTGGAATCCCGTGAGGTTCTTGAGAGCGCATCGGCTACGATATGCACCTTTCCGGGTTTGTACGTGAGGTCATGATTGTAGTCCTCAAGGATGGCTTTTCAACGCTTCATTTTTGTGTTGCAGTTCTTATTGCTTAATGCATACGTCAAAAATTGATGGCCTATGAATATCGTAACTTTCTTATATCCATAAAGGAAATTTTGCAACGCTTTGAGAGCCCAGATTATGACCAGCATTCTTTTCTCGTTGTTTGCATAGTTGGCCTCTGCTTAGTTTAACGTCCGAGAGAGAAACGTTATCAGTTTTCCGTCTTGGGCCAAGACTGCACCTAGGGTGTATTGAGATGCGTCCGTGACTAGCTCAAATCCTTTCTTAAAGTTAAGGTAGGCTAGAATGACGTCCTGTGAGACGAGTAAGTTCTTGATTTTGTTAAAGGCGTCCAGTGCTTTTCCATCCAAGCGGATTCTAACTTGCCTTGACCGATTTTTGGAGATGCTTCCTCCCTCTCCCTTCAAAATGAAGTAAAAGGGTGTGCCATCTTTGCTAATCCAAGAATAAAGCGTCTACAGTAGCTTGCCATGCCCAAGAATGATGGCTATTCCTTAAAGTTGGTCAGTGGGGTATAGTTAGTTGATGATCGCTTCTACCGATCGTGGATTAGCCTTGATACCCTCCTGTGAGACTATGAAACCTAAGAACTCAACATATGTTTTCAAAAACTCGCACTTGTCCAGCTGGACCTTTAAATTGATCTCTTCTAGAGTGGTAATTATTGAATCTATATTATTTAAATGATCTACCTCATTTTTTCCGAAAATTATGATGTCACCGATGTAATTCTCGCACTGTGTTCCAATGTGGTTTCTAAGTTTGTCATAGATAGCTCGTTGGAATGTGGCTTGGCCGTTTGTGACGTCTAAAAGGAGCCTGTTGAACTCGTATTTTCCATGGTTTACGGAAAATGCTGTTTTTTTCCTTATCGGTCTCTTTTAGTGATATCTGATAGAAGCCACTTTTGAGGTCTATGACTGTGAAGTACCTATTTTGCCCTTGGTTTGCCAGAATTTCATTGATGTCTGGTTTAGGTACAGATCTGTGATCGTGACAGAATTTAATTTCCGGTAATCAAAAACTAATTTGGACTTCTGCGTTCCTGAAGCATCAACCTTCTTCGGAACTACATACACTTGGGGCATTGGATGGTAATCGGGATGGTCTAATAACACCATCCCTTAACATTTTCTCGATTTCCTCTTCGACCACAGCCTTCAGGGCCGACGGGGATGGGTATGTTTTGGAATAAACTGGATTGTTGTCTGAGGTTCAGATTTCTGCTATTACTTTGGTCGTATAGGTGAACCTTTCATCAGGTTCTGCGAACAGTTTAGGGTAATTTTTAAACGATATCGAGAAGTTTATATTTCTGTTCGATTCAGAAGTGAGAGACTCTTATTCCTATGCTGTTCACCGATTGGGATATTCGTTGCTTGATAGGGATATATATATATACTGTTATTGAACTTCAGTTTTGGGCCGTCTGGTCCGAAGATGTTTAGAATGGCGTGATGGGATATTGGTATGTTGCCACAAAATGAGTTGGCGAAGAAATGTTTTTTATTAGGTGTATGGATTTTTACGCAGTTAGGCTGTATACAGTTCTTGTTTGAACGGGAGTCTATTAGAAATCTCAGTATGTTTCCGCTCTTCGCTCTGTACTCATAATAGGGGAGCGAGGAGCTGTTCAGTTTAAAAAATGATGTTTTGCCAAATAAAATTTGGTTCTTGATATGAGTCCTCATAGTCGATCGCCATGTTGTCTAGTCCTATATAGTCAACTAATGTGTCCTCATGCAGCTTGTTCTCTTTATTTATGGCATCGTTGTAATCTGCCACTTCGGGCTCAAATTGCTGGCTTTCCGTGTGAAATGATGTTTATTTAGCTGTGGCGTGTTTAGTGAACCTGGTCTTTTCTGTGCGTAGACTCGGTTAGGTTGAGGTCTGTTCTAGTAGTTAACAATACTTGTTTGGACAGAGTCGTCAACTTCCATTGGTTCAGGATACTGCAATGGTTTAGGTTGAAGTCCAGGCGGTCGGGAGTGGTATTGATGTAGTTGGCTTGGGAATTGATTATGCTGGGGTTTGGAAAAATTTTGGTGGCCTAAGTGTTGCCTTTCCCAAAGCGGCTGCTGTGTTATTAATTCGGGATAAAAAGTGTGCCTAATAGCAGGAGTAGGGGGTTGGAATGATAATTTGTACCTTGGTGGTACGGGTGGCTTTTTTCAATTCAATTTTTCTGCGAAATTTGTACGATGCTGCTATTGTTATTTGAGTATTGTGTGCGATAATTAACATTTTCAAGCTTAAGGCATAAATGTAGACCCTGCGGTAAATGTGCTGCTTCCTTCATACTTAGGAGCCTAGGCATATGTCCTTTTAGACCCCTTATGAAAGTGTCTAAAGCCCTGTCCCTGTAGTATCGAACCATGATATTCATTGCCTCGGAGCTCATCTCCATACTTGATATCTTGTTTTATATTAAGGAGAGATTATGGTTCACGTTCACGACTGTGTCATTACCTTGTATGAGACAGTTCATTTGATATTCTAGCGCTCCTTTCTCCCTCTTATCTGCAAAATGCATAATTCAAGCACAGTATCTACCTGTCCAGTGATCTTATTTCTAATTACAATCAATATCGCGAAATATCTAAGCGTAGCCTTAAGGTGATCATAAATGCTAAGGATCCTCTCAACGGATTTTTTCCACGAGCTGAACTCTCCAGGCTGACCGGAGAATTCGCGTAAGCTCTTGATGACGTTTGAGATGCGGTCCGAGTCCGCCAAATTTCCCAGCTGGTCCTCACTAATCCTCTGATCGACGTCGAGGTGAGGATGTGAGCTTGAAGACATAATTCTCTGCACGATTCAAGGACATTCTCTCGTTCAAATTTGTGCTACAATGGCTTCTATTTGGCATTGCGGAATGCTTGGAATATTCGCGTTTGGATTACCTGGCCCTTCTTGACTTAGACTGGGATCGTCGGGTATTTTTGGAAATCCCGGAAGAATATGTGACCGTTCGAAGTCTACCGCCCTCATTCTGGGAGGCCTAAATAAATTTTCGTTGCACGACATTGTTTGTTCAGTCTAGATTATTATCAATTTGGTGCAAAATGTGCAATAATTTTATAGAATTTTGAATGTGAATATGAAACGTTTAAACAATGAAATATATATGGTAAATTGAAATATATGTAGTACAAATGAAATATGAATGGTAAAATTTTTTCCGTAACTGTCGAGCGTATTATCGTAAGTTAAGTATGAGCGTCTGTTAAGAATATCGAAAAAGGAAAAGTTTGTACTTTTAAATCTCTTAATTTACACTCAAATGCACTAAAGCCCGGTCCAGACGCTAGGTTCTGCACAACGTTTTGTCTGCGCAGTCTTAAACTTTGCAGATAAAACGTTGCGTGTGGATAGGAAAACTGTGCAATTTTGAGAACTGCACGGAGACGGTACAGTTGAAGCGATAACTGAGGTGGTTAGGCATAGTTATCCGTGAATTGTGCCGACAAGTCGGTACGTGTGGACGATTAGCTACGTTTTTTTTTCATTTTTAGCGAGAATATTTTGTGACTTCATCATGTTTTAAGAAAAATACTCCAACATCGATTTAGCTACCTTCAAGTCAAATTTTCGAAAATGATATGTTCTTGTAGATTTGTGTCAAACGAATTGTTAACCTTTTCACATCAATATAGCTTTTATTTCTAAATTTCGGTATCCCCTTGATAAAAATCAAAACATATTTTTTAAGAATCAAGCCAAATTTTTTGTATATATATTATATATATATATTTTATATATATTTATATATATATATATATATATATATATATATATATATATATATATATATATATATATATATATATATACATATATATATATATATATATATATATATATATATATATATATATATATATATATATATATATATATATATATATATATATATATATATATATATATATATATAGTGGGTAAAAATAGTTAAAGCATAGTACTGAGTTCGATTTCACGTGAAATTTTCATACAAAATTTCACGGCACAAAGTTGCTTTGAAGTTACTTTCGCTTTGAAAATGCAGATGGCACTGACACATGTCTCCAATCATTTCACGCCAATTAAGTTTGTGCAGTTCATTCTTTCGAGCTAAAAAGTGACATTTGGTGTTTCAATTTGAAAATTGAATTGTGCAAATGTCTTTCCAATAAGAAAATCGATCGAAAATTGAAATTCTTGACATTTTATCCGTCAAGAATGAGAAGTGTCTCTGCTTTTCTCCATTGCCAAAATTTTCGCTCGAAAGAATGACCAGATAATGGAGACATGTCAAAGTTTAGCTTCACGGTTAAGTCAGTATCAGCCTTAAGGCAAAAGCATCATCTCAAAACCAAAGTAGCATTGCGAAAGGTAAAGTATAACAAAGAGCTAAATAAGGTCATTGTTGATGAATGGAACAACATTTCACCCGCTTTTTGCAAAAAAAAAATTGTGAAAACGATCCCGAAACGACTGCGAGAAGTGAGAAAAATGCGTGGAAGAGGTACTGAGTTTTAGTGTTATGTAAGTTGATTTTTTTTTTAAATTAATCACTTTTAAACAATTTAAGTAATTTCCGATAAAACTGCGCTGTGCCTTAGCTTTTTATGTGCTATTTTGGTTCTTCAGTGAAAAATGTTGAAAAAAAAATGTCAGAAATTTGTTTTGTTTCCAGTTTTTTGTTATTTTTTTTAAAGTTAACATGCTAAAATTTTTATTAAATGCATAAACACCATCATTTATGATTAAAGTCGCATTACAAATAGATTTTTTGTTCTTCATAATAGTTTGTGCCTTAACTTTTTTGTACCCACTGTATATATATATATATATATATATATATATATATATATATATATATATATATATATATATATATATATATATATATATATATATATATATGTATATTATATTATATATATATATATATATATATATATATATATATATATATATATATATATATATATATATATATATATATATATATATATATATATATATATCTACTTTGCGTCAGAGTCGATGAATTCGAATTAGAAAATAAAAACACTTGGGTTTTCTGTGCAAATACGTCTGGACTAAGACTATTCCGGAAAAAAACTGACTAGGGTGGGTCTAGTTGACACCAACACCCCAACTCATTGGGCCAAGTGATTTAGTAAGCTACTTTACTTCAAAAATACAAAATATCACTTTGAGCCAATGCCCATAATGTTCAGTCCACGCTGGATGATGCTGCGAGACACGGCCTTCGTCAACGCGTCCGCTGCGTTGGCTTCTGATTCAACGAAATTAATGCTGATCGTTCCATCGCCGATCCTGTCTCGAACATGATGATGGCGGATATCGACGTGTTTCGTCTTCTTGCGAAACAAATCCTCCATTGCCAATGAAATGGCACTCTGGTTATCGCACTTGATCTCGACTGGCCCATTTATATTGTTAAGTAAGTCAATGAACTGGCGCAACCAGATTGCCTCCTTGGTTCCCTCCGAAAGCGCCATATACTCCGCTTCGGTAGACGATAAAACGATTGTATGTTGACGTAAACTGCTCAATGACACAGCGCCATCGCTTATTGTGAACACGAACTCGGTGCATGAACGTCTTTGGTCAATATCTGACGGCCAATCTGAGTCCGAAAAACCTCTTAGTTGACCACCTCCATAGCGGTACAGAATGCGAAACCCAGTCTTTTCACGCAGATATTGTATAGTTCTCTTCACTGCGGTCCAGTGAACCTCACCATAATTTTTGTTGAATCTACTCACGTCATTCACGGCAAAAATGATGTTGGGTCTGGTCCCCTGGACCAGATACAGCAAACTGTGCACAGCTTCCTGGTACGGAATGGTCAACATCCTATCGTTCAACTTTGCCATCGTGACTGACAACTTTTGACTCGTGTCGGTAGGCGTTGGTGTAGCCTGGCAATTTGACATCCCGAATCGCTCAAGCACCCTCTCGAGAAATCCTATTTGGTGAGTGGCTATGCCTTCAACACCATATTCAATCTTCAGCCCAACGCATTGTTCTGCTCGTCCAAGATCCTTCATTTTGAATGTGGCACACAGCTGGGATATGATCATTTCCAAGGTATGTTGGTCCTTCCAAAAAATCAAAAGATCATCAACGTAAATGGCAACAAATACCTTCTCCTTGGATGAGACGTAAACGCACGGATCACGCTTTGACTTCGTCAACCTGAATCCAATCAAGGCCCTATCCAGCTTATGATTCCACTGTCTTCCAGCTTGTTTGAGACCATACATGGCCCACTCTAACTTGCACTCAAGCGCAGTGCCATCATCGTATCGCTCCGGTTGTTCCGTATAAATCTTTTGGTCTTGGTCTCCTTACAGAAATGCAGTCACCGCATCCATTTGATGAATTCTCATTCTACGTCTGGCAGCAAATACAATCAAAATTCGTATTGATTGATATCTCACCACCGTCGAGAAGGTAACCACATAATCAATCCCGAATTTTCGAGAGCAACCCTTCGCCACAAGTCTGGCTTTGTACCGAACTACACGTCCATCAGCTCCAACCTTGACTTTGTACACCCACTTGGTCTTAATTGTTTTGCGACCAGGTGGCAAGTTTACCATGCTCCAAGTTCCACTTTCAGCCTGAGCTTCCATCTCCTCGTTCATCGCAGCTATTCAATGCTGCTTGTCGCCGGATTCCATCACATTGCGCACGGCTTCAGGTTCAACCGCTTTAGCGATATATGCCTATGCCAGCAAGGTGTCAGTGGCCTTCTGCGCCGCTCCGATTTCCAACGTAGTCTTATCCGTGAAGAGTCGGGTGAGGTTGGAACAAAATCCTCGTCATTCGGACCGTCGAAGTACGTTAAGTCTGCGTCCTCGAAGCCTTCACTTCTTTCCAAAATCGTTGAATCATTCGAGTCATCTGTCGTGGGATCATACGTCTTATCTGCTTCTGGTGGATTCCTCAACAGAATAAAACTCCCCAACTGAATAGGATTCTCCGAATCACCTGTCAACTTTGGCGTTTCGTCATCATTCCTAGTGGAAGGTTCGGTTTTGACTTCCTCCATTTCAGGCGGATTCATGAATTTGACGTCACGGCTGATGCAAACATTATTCGTTTCCTTGTTGAAACATCGCCAGCCCTTTTGATTCGCTGCGATTTCAACGAACAACATCGATTCTGACTTCGCGTCCCACTTGCGACGTTTTTCCTTGGGTATATGCACCATCACTTCGGTGCCAAATATGCGGACATCAGAAATGTTGACTTTCCGTCCAGTCCAAGCCTCTTTTGGCACTCGGCAAGCCGCTCTCTCGGCAAATACGATCAAACTGACCGAAATACTCCTTGCCGTTGTCCGAACGTATCACTTTTAGCTTCAATTCGGTCTGTGGCTCGACCATCGCCTTCCATTCTGCAAACAGCTGCTGAATATCATTCTTCCTCTTGGCAGAGTAAACAAAAACTTTACGCGAGATATCATCGACGATTGTCACAAAATACAATGCGCCACCTCCTGAGAAATTCTCCATCAGACCGCAAATGACTGTGACAACACATGTTTCGATTTTATTACTGTGTCTAAGTGGCGAAACGGTTCACGACTCTGCTTTCCTTTCAAGCATGACACACACTTTGACAAAGCAGTTTGTTCTCCATTGATGTTGATTCCATCTACGATGTTCTCCAGCTTGATCAAGTCGCCTTAGGTCAAGTGTCCGAGTCGACAATGCCATGTCATCAAATTCAAGCTGCTGTGGGTGTTTGCTTCAACGCGACAGCATCGCTTTGCACCTTGTATGTACCATTTCTTGGTTTCATAGAGACAACTACACTGCCGTCACTTCAATCGCGCACAATACAACCGTTTTCATTAAACTCAATTCTTTTACCGGATTTCACCATTCGATGCACTGAAAGCAATTATTATTGTTTGGTCTTTAACTAAAATTATTGTTTGGTCTTTAACACACAGATCAACCAATCCAGTACCAAGCACTTGAAAATGCGTGTTATCAGCCGTCGAAATCTCTGTGAATGTTGCATTCTCCACAAAATTCTTAAACAAATTCCAATTCCCAGTCATGTGCTGACTCGTACCACTGTCAACGTACAACACACCATCCGAATGATCGACGTTATCGACCGCAATTGCATGAAGTGCCATCGGTCTCGATTTATCGATCGAATCAAAAAACTTCGCGTTCGCTCTACTATTCGATGTCTCTGCTAGAAACGCCTTTGGCTTATTGTTCGATTCCGTGCACTTTGCATCTGCGCCTTTCGGACGCTATGGACAATCCCGACGCATGTGACCAGTGTTGTGACTCTGAAAATACCTGAACTGGAATTCACCTCTTTTCACACAATTCTTCGGTCTATTCTCTCCGGATGAATTCCCCAATTTGGGTCTTCTGTGGCTCACCGATGCTCTGAATACATTTCCAGTTCCACCTTCACTGTTGATCACCCGCTTGGCACGGTTCGTGTCAATCAGTCGTCACTTCAAGATGTTTGATGTGAGGCTAGTCATCGTAATTTTTTTGTTGATGAGCATGCCACCATCCAGTCCTGTGATAAATGATTCGTATTCGGATGTGAGTCTGAACAGAATAATGCCGCAAATCACCTCATCCTGCATCTTGAGGCCTAAATCCGCCAAAACTCACGATGCAGTCGTGATTTTCTTCAAGTAGTCATCCATTGATGACGACGTCTCCAATAGTGTCGTTACTAATTCACCAATTGTCCGAGCCAGTCTGATCCAGTTTACATCATCGTACAATTCTCGACACATGTCCCAAACTTCACGTGCCGTTTTCAATTCTCCGATATCGTCGTAGAGTGTGCGATCGATGCTGATGAGAATTTTGGCTCGCGCCTTCTTGAGCTTAAGCGCATCTGTTGTCCCAGCAGGATTCATGATGGCTCCATCCAAATCGCGCCATTCCAACAGAACTCTCATTTCCAGAGCCCATTCGAGTCTGGGCCCATAACCCCTTTGCGTCAGAGTCGATGTATTCGAATTAGAAAA
>CANBKX010000326.1:0-15642 GCA_947369275.1 Nemotelus nigrinus
TCATTGAGCAGATTTGCCTATCTGGTGCGTCTTGGTCGGTTATTGAAAGTAATTTTACTAGAGAGATCTTCAATGATTACCGCACCACTAATAATATCAAATGTAAGGCAAGCGCTGAGCAGAGTTCTTCTAGAAGAAAGAGACATTAAATTTAGAAGACTCAGTCTGAATTTGTAAGATGGGAGATTTTGAAAATCTCGTGGGTCATAGAGATTTCTCAAAGCGAAAAGTACAAATTGTTTCTGAACAGACTCAACTCTATCGCTATGTAGCTCGAAAGCAGGGTTCCATATAATGCAAGCATATTCTAATAAAGGACGCACTAGGGTGGTATATAATGATTTGGTAACCCATATATTTTTAAACTCTTTAGCGCGTCTCTTTATGAATCCAAGCTGTTTATTAGCTCTGGCAAGGATTTTGTCATAGTGCAAATTGAAGCGCATCTTGTTATCCAATACTACGCCAAGGTCTATAATATGATCGACCCTATTCAATTTGAAGTCGTTAAGGTAGTAGGAATACATCGTGGTTGCATGCTTACGAGAAAAACTTATCACATGGCACTTATTGATGTTAAGATTGAGATTATTCACATCGCACCACTGTTCGAGGGATTGAAGCTTTGATTGTAGAAAGGTTGCATCAGACTGCGAGTTTATGATGTTATAGATTTTTAAGTCGTCTGCATAGAAGAGATGCGGTATACCAAGCAGTATCTCAGACACATCAGAAATGAAGATGTTAAAAAGCAGGGGGCCTAAATGACTGCCTTGTGGTACTCCAGAAGATGCCAAAACTTTTTTGGACAAGTGGCCTTGAAATTTTACGAATTGAGTTCGATCGCAGAGGTAAGACTGGAGCCAGTTAAGAAGAGAACCGGAAATACCAAAGTTGCGAAGTTTTAGAACCAATGTTTGATGGTCAACTCGGTCGAAAGCCTTACTAAAGTCCGTATAGACCGCGTCAATTTGGTTCCCTTTTTCCATTTCACAGAGCACAGTAGAAACTAGTATCATGAGGTTGGTGGAAGTCGATCTACCCCTACGAAATCCATGTTGTTCCTCATTAAGAAGGGGGTCGATAATGCGAGTAAGATTATCACAAACTAGCTTCTCGAAGAGTTTGGGGATAACAGATAAGATAGCAATTCCTCGATAGTTATCGACTGAACGTTTATCACCACTTTTGAAAATAGGTGTGAGGTATGAGGATTTCCAGAAAGACGGGAAGACACCAAGAGACAGGGATTTATTGAAAACCATGTGCAAAGGGGTGATTAATTGGTCTGCACATTGGAGCACGAAGAAAGGAGATACTAGGTCCGGGCCAGGTCCTTTGCCAATCTTTAGTTGCAGAATAGCATTAGTAATAGCCTGCCGTGTAAGGACAAACCCTTCGATAAGAGATCTGGCAGCGTGTCTAGTAGTGAAAGTAGGGATCTTCGGAGAGCAGTAAGTGTTTTGAAAATGGTCGGCCAATAAGCTACAAATGACTTGTGGACAAGACGAAACCGTGTTACCACGAAACATAGAGCAAGGATAGCCAGTGGTTTTACGTTTTAAATTGACGAAATCAAAGAACTTTTTCGGGTCAGTGAGTATTTTTTCCCCCATTGAATTAACATAGAGCTCATACGCCTCGCGAGATTTGATGGAAAATTCTTTGGATAGCTCATCATATAATCTTATTTGATCCTCCTGGAGAGAGCCTCCATTTTTGATTGCTTTATATAATTTGTTTCTATGGTTTCTGAGCCGCCTTAAATCATTGTCAAGCCAAGGTTCGGAGAGTTTTTTCTTCTTCTTCAGCTTTGGTACAAATTTGTGGATGGCGTTAAAGATTATTTTGTAAAAAGAAGACAACATTTCGTCTAAATCTGATGCCGATAGAGCACGTGTCCAGTCAATTGTGTCCAAATAGTTTTTAATGCTTAAGTAGTCAGCATTTAGAAAATCAAATACAATTTCATTATTGTATGACTGGGTGAAAGAAATATCTGTAGTGGATAGCTCAATTGTAAAAGCGGAGTGATACAGGGTGTTAGAGAAAAGATTCTCGGCGTCAATAGTTGGACTAACCACCACTTCGTCATAAAAATCTGAGAAGATAAGGTCTAACCAATAGCCATTTTGGTTAGGGATAGGGATAATTTGTTGTAAATCATTGCCATAAAACGTACTTATGAAGTTAAAGTCAATTGAATCGCTAAGGTTAATTGGAAGAAGGCGGTTATCATTTTCGTCAGGAATAAAACTGATTTTCGGACGATTAAAATCACCAAAAACAATTATTTTATCTTCTTCGTGCAAGGAAGCTGTTACGGCAGATATCACGTCGCATACGTCATTGTAAGAAGTTTCATCGGAGTTAGGAGGGACATAAAAGATACCAATGTAGAGGTAATGCTTATCGAATAAAACTCTGACGAATTTATGTTCGAAAGATTTATGAGAACTGGTCACAACGAGTTCGCTGGGGAGGGTATTGTGAATTGCAATAAGAACACCACCACCTCTTGAAACGCCTGTAAAAAGGTAGTCGCGATCAGCTCTATAGATGGTCCAATTACTGTCAAGAATTTCTTCGTTAGCGTGTGAGTCGTTCAACCACGTTTCGGCGATCGTTAATATATTAAAATGGCAAGATTTCGCGTCAATAAAAAGTTTATTTAATTTGCTTCTCATACCACCGCAATTGTGGTAAAGAAACCTAGGGTAACTAAAAGTAGCTTTCATGTTAGGAGAAATATTTTTTCTGGTCATCGCGAGATTTTTGTAAGAGCGAAATATGTTTAGAATTAACATAAGAGCGATAAGTCAAAAGATCACGTTTAACCTGATCCGGAGACATTCCGAGTTCTTCGTGGTAGCGGTTAAAAATAAGGCGTAAAGAGTCAAGGTCGGTGGGAAGACCCTCCTGTTGAATCATAACTTTAAGGTTAGTCTTCGTTTTCCCTTCGAAGCAAGTGGCATCATGTGCATCATGCATGTATGCGAGAAAAAGACGGACATTGTCATAAATTTTATGATCTCTGAAACGAGACAAGAGGTACCTGCCCTCTAATTCTTCATTAGAGTTTATGGTAAGCTTTACGACAGGAGGAACAAGTGGGTCGAGAAATTTTGGTGAAGATTGGAGACTGACAGGAGTTTCTGGTATAATGATTGAGCCAGATTGCGATGGTATCAGATCCTCTCCACGGACAAAATTAGCATATTTGGATGACGGCCTGCCTTCAGGAGCACTTGCTTGCATTAACGCTCCATTGGGTGCGGAATCCACTGTTTGTAAAGAATTAGCCGGCTGCACACTGATAGAGGATTGATTATCCGTTGAAACAGTAGAAGGTAACGCCTTAGCGTCACTGTTTTTAGTGTGGTTATTTGAATTCGGAGGCGATTTAAAAGATAGTGAAGCTTGGGGAAGTAAACGAGAGTGATTACGGGAGCTACGAATGGGAGAATAGCCTAAATACGTACTATTTTTTTGGCGATTATATTGTTGAGTTGGTTGTTTGGGATCACGTTTGTTGCATCTGTCAATCCAATGGCTGAATTTCATTCCATTCCAGGTATAGCTGTCAACTCCATTTCGCTCGTGGTTACAAAACATCCATCCATATTGACCAGGTACTGATAATTTGAAGCATGTGTAGGATTTTCGCTTTTTACCACGTATACGGGCGGTTAATGCAGCGCATTTGCAATTATCAATGCCCAACTCCTTCTTCAACATTTTTGAAAGCCAGGTTGCGTCAGCGAAAATAGGGGCTCCTTTCACAAAAAAGCTTTTGGTTGAAGATTCGTCTAAAGCAACAGCACTATCAACTAGCTTGAAAATTGCACTGGAAGTATTAGATGATTGTTGAGACCTTTTAATCCTATTGATTCTGTTGTCCCACTCTTCACGAGACCACGTGGTGCCGAATCTAGAAATCGGACGCTTCGGAGAATCGGAGGCTGTCGGTGCGGAGGTGGTGTTCAATAAAGTCGGTGGCTGCTCCAAGGATGCGTAAATTTCTGATTGAGCTGTTTGTATTATTGGCCCAGAACTAAGGGTTTCGTTCTCAGAAGGCTGGATGGCCAGTGTATTGATTTTTTCGGAAAGTGAGTTGAACCCACAGTCGAGGCTATCTAGTTTTTCGCAGATTTTCGCAAGGATTTCAACCACTAAATCATTGTTTAACACTGCATTATTTAAAACTTCATTATTTAAAACTGCATTATTTAAAACTGCGTTATTTAAATCAGCATTGCAATCACGGGACGATGGTGAATCTACACAACCAGTCATCTGATTATCAATAATCGTCGTTAATTTTTTGTCGAGTGCCGATATTGCATTCTCGATACTCTGGTTGTTGTGGTAGTTAGAGACTGCGTTCACAAGCCCATCAAAACATCTTGCCATATCTGTGAAACTACCAGTGCTAGCTGAAGATTGCACTAGCTGTTTAGCTATCAAGTTATCTTTGTCTGCATTGAGGTTTTCGATACGACTGCTGATGTCATCGTACATACGTCTAAGTAATCCTTCAGTATTCTGGCAGTCAGAGCATATAAAGTGATCTGAGAGGTAGTTTGAATACCAATCTCTTGGCGCATCCATACATGCTCCATGCAATTTGCGCTGGCAGAAACCTTTGCAGACAACAGATTTAAATTTGTTATCGTAAGCGGTGCAATTTCCCAAGCAGCACTTATGATTCATGATTGTTATATTATATTATCCTACTTGAAAAAATCACAGCTTATTTATATATTATTTACAATGGCTATTTACTATTCAAAGAAATATTTCTGTTGTTTAATGTTGTAGACTTTCAAAAGTATCCAATTTTTTCTTACTGCACGTGTAATTTTAAAAATATTTTAGAGATTGGAATGGTTTTTGCGGGATAATGAAAATTGAAAAATTTTTATTGAAAATGTTCAATAAAAATTTTTCAATTTTAATCATCCCGCAAAAACAACTCCAATTTGATTCTACTTTCGGAGGCTTATTCCGCAAAACGATCGAGTTTCCCGTATCAATTATTCTCTACTTTGATAAGCTTAAAAGACGATATACGTTGTCTATGCTGATTTATAGAGAAGAAGGGAACCATGATCACAAATCAATAACTATAGAGATTCCTAATTGATTTGTAGATCAATTAACTAAAGATCCATGGCTACTTATATTTTGAAACAAAACGGTCCGTTTGCTCGAAAATTGAATCTCTAACCCAACTTCTACTTTCACTTTAAAGGCTGGTACTGAGTTAACCGTGAAGCTAAATTTTGACATGTCTCCATTATCTGGTCATTCTTTTGAGCGAAAATTTTGGCAATGGAGAAAAGCAGAGACACTGCTCATTTCTGACCCATAAAATGTCAAGAATTTCACTTTTCGACCGATTTTCTTACTGGAAAGACATTTGCACTGCTCCATTTTCAAATTGAAACACCAAATGTCACTTTTTAGCTCGAAAGAATGAACTGCACAAATTAAATTGGCGTGAAATGATTGGAGACATGTTTCAGTGCCATCTACGTTTTCAACGCGAAAGCAACTTTTCATGCTAAGAACAGAGTATAACTCTTGCTTATTTTCAAGCTAAATATTCGCCGAAACAGATTTCACGTGAAATTTTGTATGAAAATTTCACGTGAAATCAAACTTAGTACTTTGCTTAACGCTTTGGTCGAGTTGACATGCTAAACCCATGAAGCACACTACAACGGTGCCTACCCAAAAATATAGAAGAAATGGATGGGCGGTATACACGTACATGAGCGTACGTGTATGGCACCAGTTCTTCTTGCAGAATGCTATCACCTCTCCCCTTTAACAAAACTTGTCAAATCAATGTAAACAAAGTGAATATTCCAAATGATTGCCGAATGAATCTATTCGAATTGCGGCCCATTAACAACATTCTTATACCTTAAATGTGGTTCATGATAAAGTTTGAACATGATTACTTACTTTATTGGGCAAAAACCACACGGCATCGAAAAAATCTAACTAAAACTGGGAAATTAACTGCATGGTAGAGAGTTCTGCAACTACAATCGACTCTCATGCCATCGGATTTGCGATTTTTGGTTCAAAAATGAATTCACAGCACTAAAAATTCAACTACAAATAGGGCTAATGCAACACTAAATTCAAAGATTAAAAATTACCGCCGCAATTGGTATCCTTTTGCGGATATCGTACAACGCGCGTGACCGATGACAAGCTAGTTTGACAACATGAGTTTTCTTAAACTTTATCAGTGGGGAGCGTCAAAGGCGTATCAATTAGTTTGGTTGTTGGGAGTCACAAATATTGTTGAATGATTTTTTCCAAATTAAGATGAATACATGTTTGAGGATGAAAATGAAAACATATTACGAGAATATAATTGTGAAATATAATTTGAACGCAGAGTGTAGAAAGAAGGAGGTGCATTGAAAAATGTATTATTATATGAAAATAATCATAGCGCCTTAACTTGTATACCTTTGAGTCTCTATGACCCAAAGCAATATGATGGGTTTTCAAGTTAGAGCTTTACTTCGACCAAAGTCAGTCCTAAGCCCGGCTTTTAAGGAAGCGGTTTTTAAGAAAACACTTGCAAATCGCTTTCTTATGATACTTAAACACAAAATTTAAGAAACTTTGGTGATATCTTGTTTTTCTGAAATATTACGAATTTTTACGAAAAGACAGTTTTACACGTGAGCTTAGAGACGGTATTATACATTTAAGAGTGCTAGTAATTGTGACTATAAGACAAATATTTAAAAACTACTCATTAAGTGTGCAATGAAGTGTTATCCATACAACAGATTTTTGCACCTGGCTTCTTTTACAGAGTACAAAAACGACTTGCTGCGATTTTTTTATGTATAATATAATAGAGTCAGGTACGCGAGCAAACCTATTATATATCAAATTAATTCATCGTAAAATTACGATTCAAACTTGCGCGCCTATTGTCTGCCCCCACATTTATTACAAATTTAAAATCACCTGCAACCTTTGCTTTGTATGTTTGTGTGAGAGAATGTCGCATACTAATGTAAACTGGTGCCTCACGGAAATCTACAGTTCCAATTCCCTTCTTTTATACATTTGTGCCTACCATAGACAAGCGCAGCGAAGCTGTCAGATTAAATCGAATTGTTTTAAGTCTGATGATTAAAATTGAAAAATGTTAACTAAGTTGTTTCGAAAGTATGCACTGATTCTCATCAGATATCAGATCACAGTGCATACTTGACAGATGTGACCACTTGCAGTGGAAGATCATTAATTTTTATTTACATAAGTTGTGATAAATTTGAACATCCTCGAATTATATCTGGCCATATCATTTACTCATAAAGGTTATTAGTTTGTGATCCCGGTTCCCTTCTAGTCTATAAATTAGCATAGACAGCTTATATCGTCACTAATGCTTATCAAAGCAGAGATTATTTGATATGGGTAACTCGATCGTTTTGCGGAATAAGCCTCCGAAAGCAGAATCAAATCGAATTGTTTTTTGTAGGATGATTAAAATTGAAAAATTTTAAGTAAGTGATTTCGAAAGTATGCACTGATTCTCATCAGATATCAGCTCACAGTCCATACTTGGCTGATGTGACCACTTGCAGTGGGAGATCAATAATTTTTATTTACGTTAGTTGTGATAAATTTTAATATCCTCGACTTATGTCTGGCGATATAATTTACTCATAGAAGTTATTAGTTCATAGTCACGGTTCCTTTCTTGTCTATAACTTATATAGTCTCTAATGCTTATCAAAGCAGAGAATATTTGATACGGCAAACTCAATCGATTTGCGGAATAAGCCTCCGAAAGCAGAATCATATCGAACTGTTTTTTGTGGGATGACTAAAATTGACAAATTTTAACTAAGTGGCTCCGAAAGTATGCACTGATTCTCATCAGACATCAACTCACAGTGCATACCTGACTAATGTGACCACTAACAGTGGGAGATCATTAATTTTTATTTACGTAAGTTGTGATAAAGTTTAACATCCTCGATTTATATCTGGCGATATCTTTTAATCATAAAGGTTATTAGTTTATGATCACGGTTCCCTTCTTGTCTATAAATTAGGAAAGACAACTTATATCGTCTCTAATGTTTATCAAAGCAGAGAATATTTGATACGGAAAACTCGATCGTTTTGCGGAATAAGCCTTCGAGAGCAGAAACAAATCGAATTGCTTTTTGTGGGATGATTAAAATTGAAAAATTTTAGCTTAGTGGTTTAATTATCCCACAAAAAAACAATTCGATTCACATTCTCACACTTCATCCACTAACCAGGCAGTTGATAGTGAAATTTCTAAGCTATCTTGCTCTTCCACTGATTTCCAACTGCATTCACTTTGTAAACCGCCCGAAATTCATTCAATCCTAAAAACTCTCAAACTTAAGTCTTCTACTGGTTACGAAGGTTTGCCAAACATTATTCTTATATTTCTTCCCAATAAGGGACTTATCATGCTAGCATTCATCTTCAATATCTGCCTATAACACAGGTATTTTCCATCTGCGTGAAAAAATGCGCAAAAAATTTGTACAAATCCTTAGCTCCCTCGTCCTCATCCTGCCAGTTAGTTGTCTACAATACTAAAGTGATACTTTCAAGGATTCAACATTATCTTCAAGCATCATCTTAATTTTTAATTCGGCTTTGGACCTAAACTTTCCATCTAAACTTTGTAACATGTGAGCGAAATCCTCTATGACAATAAATCTACGGGCCTGATTACTCTGGATGTAGAAAATACAATCTGGCACGATAGGCTTATCTATTAACTAATAATATGTGTCATGCCTATCCACATATTTGCGAGAAGTAATTATCCGAATTGAATCATTTACAGCCCTCAACAACAGTTTTCACTTAGTAGCAATTTCTGCACAAAATAAAAAATAAAAATCAACTCGGAGAAACGCACGCAATATTTTCACCAATAAATGATCCTCCAAACATTTGGCTTATCCCCAAGTAATTATTTTGGGTACCACTATTCATTAGTAAAACGATTTAAAATATCTTGTTCACTTGGATAAGAAACTCACCTTTCATTCTCACATCGAGGCAACTAAGTCGAAAATGATGAAAATTATTTGTCCACCAACTTTAATAAAAAAACAAAGCTGTCGAAAGTTAATAAATGGTTAATCTATAAGAGCGTCATGCAACTAATCATTCTCTAAGGTTTCCCGGTGTAGAACAGCTGCACAAGTTCCCACAACGAATTGCAAATCTTACAAAAAGAAAGTCTAGGGCATCAGAACCGCTAGAAAACTAATTTTCGAAGAAATTATCTTTGGGGGATTAAAAATGTGTGGACACGTTATACACTTCTTTTTAGTATCATATCAACCATTTCTTACTCAAACGAACAAATATCATTTTTTGACAACATTTCCTATAACACAAATGATGAAAATGTTCAGTGCTGGCAACATTTGTCCAACACAGCAGCAATAAATCTACCATAACATGCTCGTGCTTCATCAACCTATCCTTTGAATTTCGTTTTCATCCAAGGATGTCATCGAAAGTTTCAGCTTTGCCATCCGAAAAATTTCCAAAACTCGGAAAATTTAAACATTGGTAGCTTATTTTAGAAAATGAAAGCATCTATTGTCCGGTGCTGGCAATCATGTGCTAGCACCATAGCTGCTTCATGTTGTGTTAAATCCACCCTATGAATTTCGTTTCGATTGAATTTCTGCGCTGTACGTTATAGGAGTGAATATAATTTTAGGGTTACCACTGCTGGTCCACCAATTTTTGAAACGTAAATATTTGTTGTTAATTGTCATTGCAGGATCATTCCCATTTGGAAATTTTATGACAGCATCGCTCGATAAAGAAATGTCAATAAATTACGAAATTCATCATAGCTGGCAACCCTTTCTCGGTTTTTCAACGAAATTCCTACAGAATTATAAACGCAACAAGATATACTTATCACATGAATTTCGTTTTGATTTCGTTAATGCATCGGAAGTTATAGGAGAAAAATCTTTATTTTCCTGAGCAAATTTACAATATTTACGAGACACAAATTGCCGTAGCTGGCGTCCCCATACTAATTTTTCAGCCAAATTTCTATGAAATTTATCTTAGAGTAAGGTTCGGTAAGGTAAATCGGAAGCTAAAGGCCAAAAACCAGTTTTTTTCTCAGCGATTTTTCCAAATGGCACCACTGCCACAGTGTTGCCCGTATTTCACTATCACTTTTATCAGATCTGGTCTTGGCCAATTCCAACATGTCCTGTAAATTTCATATTGATCGCATTATCCGATCGTCAGTTCTCGTGAACAGAAGTTTAAAGTGCTAAAAATAGAGGTAATTTGGTCACGGGTTGCCGTTCTCGTTTACCGCGGAACTTTGGAAATTTTTATTTGACTTGGTGCAAGAAATTTGATGGGACAAGAAATTTGAAGATGAAAGGGAAGTGTTGAGGCATTTTGGAGAAGTCAAGATAAACAATTTTTTTCTAAGGATATCCTGGGTTTGGAATAAAAGATGGACTAAATGAATTAACTTGTTAGGAGACTATTTTGAAAAATAAATATATCTTTTAAGTCTAATCACCTTGGTTTAGATTCATTATCATTACTTATTGATCAACTATCGTATGTAGACGTATTAATGTAATAATGATAAAAAATTAATGTAATAATTGATAAAAAATGTAATAATGCCTCCTTCCAAAACGATTCCCATCCTTATTCCCCAATACGAGCTACCAAGTATTTAGGATTCAAACCCTCAAAGCTAGATACCTTGACAACTGCGCCGCAAAAAGAAGTTATTTCGAGCAACCATATTCAAATGGTCCCCGTGCAGGCAGATATGAGTGCCGACCAGTCGTCCAACGCGGAGTCGATCAATTCTCTGACCAGTCCTCAAATAACCGTTCGTCCTAGCTTGCCCACCAGCGCAGCAACAAATTCTCCATACAAACATTTTCTTCAGGAAATGAAAAAGAAAATTTCGGGAAAAAAGAATGTCCGGGTTAAAAACAATAAAAATTGTGAAACCGCACATAGCGGCCAAAATGATACCAATAAAGCTAGAAAAGACTCTCTGCATGAAAATCCTACTCCAGCCCAGTTACCACCTTCTCCATATACAAATTTCATCCGTGGTGAAGACCAAATACCATCCACAACCACCTAAGCTACAAAATTTCCATCACAGCCTGCATCCAGTTTTTTAGACCCGTTAGTGCCTCCACATGTGAAAGCTACCATTACATCAAGTACTGATTTAGAAAATAGGTACCTACTTTCTCGGCTAAGGGATGGTGAAATATACAACAATGTTCGTCTTTTCCTGGCTTATATGCACAAAGCCAGCGACTGCGCATGTTTTGAGGGTAAAACTAAAACCCATTTGAAAATTATGATCCAGCAAGAGGGTCTACCAATCGACTTTGATACCCTTCATCTTATCTTTACTCGGTACCACGAACAACTTGGAGTATCCGCAGACCAAGTCAAAAGTGACCTAAAACTATACGCTTCACATGTCTCCTCAAAATATATTTCTCAGCTTCAGAAAGCAAGAGAAGATTTCAATAGGTATCGATCCTAACAGAAAACAATCTAAACATGGCCTCAAACTTTTTTACCACAATTGCGGTGGTATGAGAGGCAAACTAAATCAACTTTTCCTTGACGCCAAATCTTGCAAATTTAATGTGCTTACCTTTACCGAAACCTGGTTAAACCACTCTCATTTAAACGAGGAAATACTCGACGGTTGCTGGACCATATACAGAAATGACCGTAATTATATCCATACTGGACAAACCAGAGGTGGTGGTGTACTCATTGCCGCTCATAACTCCCTCTCAAGTGAAATAGTCGAGACCGAACCACAATATCAATTTGAACACAAATTTTTTCGAATTTCTTCGTCCAATGGTTTCTTGTACATTGGTACTTTCTACGTCCCGCCTAATTCAGACGATACCGTTTACAATGACATATGCGAAACCATATCTTCTCTGGTCTCATCACTTAATGATAATGATAAGATTATAATACTAGGAGATTTCAACCGTCCAAATTTAAAGTTCATGGAAGATGAAAACGACAACAACCTCCTTCCGTTCAATATCGTTGATTCATCTGATTTAAATCTTGTAAGTACATTTTACAGCAATGATTTGCAGCAAATCGCCCCGACTTCTAACCAAAATGGCAATTGGTTAGATCTAATTTTTACCAACAGTTACGACGATGTAGTAGCTAATTTAACAGTAGATGCAGAGCATCTTTTTTCCAATACTTTTCACCACTCTGCTTTTACAGTTGAGCTATCTATATCTGATTTGACAACCTCAAAATCATACAACAATTCAGTTGCATATGATTTTCGAAATGCTGACTATGAGAGCATTAACCACCATTTGAATAATATTGACTGGAATAGTTCTCTATTAACGTTGGAATTGAACGATGCTGTGTTTTTATTGTACCAGTTGATTTTTGATGCGGTTGAAAAATTCGTCCCGAAGATAAAGAAAAAAGATCAACTATCTGAGCCTTGGTTAAATAGAACTCTGAGGTGTTTACGAAATGAGAGAAACAAACTATATAGGATAATAAAAACCGACATCAATGCTAGCGAAGATATCAAGAGAAGATACAATGAACTAGCTAAAGAATTCTTAAGGAAGTCTCGCGAAGCATATGAATGTTATATTAATATAGTTGGGGAAAATATAATCTTGGACCCCAAAAAATTTTTTGACTTCGTGAATACCAAGCGCAAAACTTCAGGCTATCTCACAGCAATGTATAAAAATGACTCACTTTCTTTTGACCCACTAAAAATATGTGACATGTTTGCCGACCATTTTCAAGAAGTTTTCTGTCCACCCGGTGGACTATGTAACATGTCGCTTGTCTCAACACCTTAGTTTGCTATCGCTGATTAAATATATTTAACTAGAGAGGATATTGTAAAAGCGATAAGCGAACTTGACATGAAAAAAGGCCCTGGACCAGATCTACTTCCTCCGAGCTTCATAATCAACAGTGCAGAAACTATCATCTCACCCCTGCTTATAATTTTCACCAAATCACTATCATGTGGTAGATTTCCTCAATTCTGGAAATCTTCTCATCTCACGCCAATTCATAAAAGTGGTGACAAGCGCTCGGTTAAAAATTATAGAGGCATTGCCATTTTGTCAGCTATACCTAAACTATTTGAAAAAATTGTTTGTGATAAACTCATTATAGCTATTGATCCTCTTCTTAACGAACAGCAACATGGCTTCAGAAAGGGCAGGTCAACTACCACCAACCTTTTGATATTTATCTCGGATGTACTTTGCAATATGGAGAAAGGGTGTCAGATCGATGCCATATATACTGATTTCAGCAAAGCTTTTGACCGTGTTGACCATGATGTTTTGAAATATAAACTGCAAAAATTAGGCATTTCCGGAAATTTGCTAGGATGGTTGGATTGCTACCTTCGAAATCGAACACAACATGTAAAATTCCAAGGCTTTCTCTCAAAAATAATTACTGTCTCCTCGGGGGTACCTCAAGGCAGCCACTTAGGTCCACTTCTGTTCAATATTTTTATTTCGGATCTTTCGGAAGTGTTATCCGATATTCCACACCTTTTTTATGCGGACGATCTAAAATTATACCACACCATTCAATCGGAATCCGATTCAAACTTCCTTCAGTCAAAACTCTTATCGTTGGAGCGATGGTGTGACCGCAATAAACTTTTTCTTAACGTAGACAAATGCCATGCCATAAGCTTTACCCGCAAGTCATGCTCTTTAAATTTTGATTACCGTCTTAGTAATCAGTTGCTGAAAAAAGTGGATAGTGTTGTAGATCTCGGAGTCGTTCTAGATAAAAAGCTGCGTTTCAATCTTCAGTACGACAAAGTTCTAGCAAGAGCCAGCAAGCAATTAGGATTCATTAAGAGACGTGCGAAAGAATTTAAGAACTTATGGGTTACAAAATCTCTTTACGTATTCTTAGTTCGCCCAATATTGGAATATGGTTGCATCGTTTGGAATCCCATTTTCAACTGTCATAGCGATAGATTGGAATCCATCCAAAAGCAGTTTGTTATTTTTGCTTTGAGAGATATCTATAACCCACACAATTTTGAAAGTTTGCCATCTTATAATTACAGATTAAGCCTTTTAAACCTTGAGACACTTTCTTCAAGGAGAACGGTATTATGCTCATGTTTCATTTTTGATGCAATTAGGGGCTTGATCAACGTTGAGTATCTCTCGAATAAAATCACTTTCAATAACCCTGTAAGACGTACTAGGTTTACACGTATTCTCAATGAACATCAGCATCGGACTGTTTATGGAGACAGGGAGCCCATCAACAGATGCTGCAAAATATTTAACAATTTTTCCAACTACTATTCCTTATCTATTCCCAAGACGAGTTTCAAATATGCTCTATTCAACTCTAAAATCTTAAAAAAACATTTTTCCTTACAAATTCCTCAAGTTGACAACCAAATATAAGTTTGGGATATGTATTTAAAACTATTTATGCTATTTTGTTAAAGTGTAGTTTAAGAAAACTTATATTTAATTCAAATTGTAATTTGTTATTATTATTTTTCGTTATATGCCTTGTTTGGCTTGAAATAAATAAATAATATGAGTAAATACTCAATATATGTAAATTTCTCAGCTGAGATACTCAACTGTTACTATGTATATACGAGATTCAACTCTTCTGGTTTCAATGTGGTAGCGTAGTAAATTTTAAGTTGTGCTGCCTATGATTGTTATTTGTACGCATTTGTGTTCGATTCAGATGTTTGCATTGTGTTGAATAAATTTTTTGAATTTCGCAGAGTTCAAACTGTTTTCAAACACTTACGACAAGAAAAAAATCCCGCTTTTAATATAGATATTCACGTAGAGATACAAAGATTTTGACTCTCAAAAGTTGTTTTTAATTTGACTTAAGTTCGGTTTCGTTTACCGCCTACGTAAAGTGAAAGTATCAAATCATCGAAAGGCAATGACATATCAGTTTCATCAAAAACTCTCATAAACGTCTTTATAGATTCCACGATTCCACGCGAACAGTTATATTGAAACCATTTTTAATTCACCATGTACACATATTCGACATACATGCCTCATGGAAAAATGTCAGTAGTCGGTTTATGTTAGGTATAAGACACATAAAGAAATTGATTTTTTAAAGGAATTCCATAAAAAATCCTTATCTTTTTAAATCAATATTCAGCCAAAGATACCATCTACATCCAAAAAAATTTTTTTCCCAAGTACATACTTTCAAGAATAGAAACAACATCGACAACGTACGATACATTAGTCAGTTTGTATGTTTCGTACATCAGAGCTCTAATTACAGACAAGGTTTTCACGAAAATTGGGGATCAAAATAGAATTGAGTAATATAACTTGTAGTTGTACATGCATATGTATATTGTTGTACATGCATATGTACATCTACTGCTTCATGAACGCCTGGTAAGTTAAATTTGAATTGGCAAAGTGTTGCAAGCACTAAGCATTTTCTTTGTTAATGTTATGTTATGCTGCTGTCAAAGTTTTACAGTGTTTGGCTTTCGTAAAT
>CANBKX010000327.1:0-18939 GCA_947369275.1 Nemotelus nigrinus
AGATATATGAATTTCGGCGAAACGAGTTTAATACTAATTTTCTTCGAAAATTAGTAAAAACACACCCAAACAAACAGGCTCCTACAGCTGCTTGTGATTGCCTCCTACATCGAAGATGCAGCATCGTCGTCATCGAGAAACAGGCATCCATGCTAACTTATGATTGGCTGCTACATCGAAGATGCAGAATGGTGGTCATCGACAAACAGGCATCCACGGCTCTACTGCATGGTTTTTTCCCTCACACCTGTAGCCAGCCTGACTCTTCACTCATACACGGCGATAAAATTGAAAAACCAGCTTATTCCAGGCTATGACACTTTCCATATCTAAGCACGCGGGTGGGTGGCATCAAAACCATGACACTTTGATCTCCTGTCCCTTACTCGCGAGTTAAATTAGTGCTTTAACTAATTTATAAAAATAATAGTTTTTAAAGTGTCTCCGCGACACTATTTAATGAAACACCGAGTTTTCCTCTTAGTTCAATTTTATTATAATATTGTTTAAGTTTTCCTTAAACTATATTTAAACTTGATTAAATGATCTTACACAAAATGATCTTACACAACACTTGATCTACACTCAGAACGAACTTGAACTGAACTTGACGTGGTTAGATTTGAAGAGAGCGAGGTTCGCATCGGACCTCTGTATTTATGCTGTGATATTAGGCGCGTTTTTTTGCTCCTCTATCCAGCGGAGAGTAGAGTAGACGCATTGAAAACAACAACACTCCTACACCAGTGAATTCACTAGTACAAAAATTCTATGCGTCATTTGTAGTTCACGTGTTGAGCTCATGAGAAGTTGTATTTTTTTCTGTGAGGTGGTTTTCGGTTTTTCATGGTTATGTTGAATGTTTTGGTAGTTAAGAAATTAGAAAGGCCCTCATAATGTGTAGAAAGTTAAAAGAATTAATTTTTTGTTAGTAGTTTTTCTATTTTCTATCGATTGTGGTAGTGTATACTCGTTATTTTCTCCCTTTTTTCAGCTGTTTTGTGGGACCACAGCGAATATAGCAACCTATGTCAGGTTTAGCGAATGCACTGCTGTTTTATACTAGATCGTTGTTTTTCCGGCATAGTTGTACTCTGCACTGCATCGGAGCAAAAAAACGCACCTATTGTTTATGTTTATGCATCTTGAAATGTCTTCTTGAGTTCGAGACTAAATTGGAATTTGTCCATTCAGCATAATTGGTTTATTGATTTGGAACGGATGTTTACTTTAGCGTTTAATAAGATTCGTGCTCAATGGCTTTCTTTCACGATCTTTGTATATAATTAGGTTTTGGAATATTGCTTAGCTTGCATTATTTTATAATTGGATTTCGTGATTCATTTGTTTTAGGATTTGAAATATCGCTTAGCTTGCATTCATTTGTTGATGCAATTTATAATTGAATTCTAGTTTATGACTAATGTTTACTTTGATGTTGCTTGGGTGTCAGATGTCTTAATGAGCTTTGTTGATATTGTATGCTCATGTGGAGGCTCTATAACTCCTCCCTCCTTAAGTTTACTGTTGTCCTCAACAGGACTTTTTTTTAGTTCAATATCATTTCATTTATTTATGTTTATATTAATTTTTTTTTTTCTTTTATTACAGTAATAATACAGTATTATTAATATTATTGTTATAACTATGAAAGTTGTAAGGATTGTGCTTACTGTAATTGCATTTCTGTTATGAATATATTTTATTTCTTCGATTTTTTCGAGATTATTTATGTTATCTAGATTTATTTGATCAAATTTGGTTTGAATATGTAATTAGATAAATTCTTTATTGGATCTTATGTGAGTATTTGTTGAAATTCTTTAATTGTGTTTGTATATTGTTTGTTGTTTATTCTGATTCGCAATTTCTAAATCTTATCAGATAATTTCCATTTATTTTATATATTTTTTCATTACAATTATGCTTGATAGTTTCTTTAGCATTTATTATCAGTAACAATCCTTTTTCAAGTTCTTCTACATTAGTATTATTGTTATCATATTTAATTATACATTTAGGGTTTTTACATTCTAGCTTGTTTGATAGGTATTTCACATGATTTTTCTTCTCATAATATGTGTTATTGTATAGTATAATTTCTTTGATGCTTATGTCTAATGTTTCCATATTATCATTTGGTATTTTATGTACATAATAGGATAATAGTGGATTTGTGAGAATGGGAATACTTATCACAAATACAATTGTTTCTTCTTTAGTTAATACATTGATTGTTATTTCCTTAAGTTGATCTATCGTTATGTTATGAGAATCTATTTCATCATAAGTGAGTAGAGATCTAGTCATAATTCCGGTTTTGGCTGAATTTATGTTATCAATAATTTTTTCTAGCTCGTCTTTGATTAAATCTAGATTGTGATTTAATTGTATTGTAGTTAGAATTTTACTCATATATTCTATTGAATTGTTAACATGGTTAATGAATTCTTTATATTGGTTATTAGTTTGATTTATATTCTCAATGATTTTGTTTAGATTATTTTGAAAGACGTTGTTAATTTGTATCTGTTTATTCATTGATTCTATTAAAGCATGATTATTCTTATCTATGATATTTAAATGATTTGTTATTTCTTCATAGTCGTCATTGTTCATTAGACCAAACAAATATTTATAAACTGTACCAATAGGGTTTATTAATCCTCGTTTCATTTTTTGATAATTTTTTAATTTGGATTCGAGTCCAAGTTTTCTGCAACGTTCAATGTATCCTGGTTTGGTGCCAAGAATTGATAATTCACAAATTTCTGATAATGGGTGTGGAGTATATAAAGAATTCCTAATTGTGGTTAGATCTTGAGTACTTCGCTGGGTTGTTGATCTTTATGTAGTATATGTCTTAACTTCATTATTTGTAAATTTTAGTAATTTCAATTCTCCTTTGATGATTTTAATGGTTTCTAAGGTGTAAGGGTTTGGTTCAATTACTTTAGAGATTTCGCTTAAAGCTTTTTCATATTGGTTAAGATTTACTTTAGGGTAAATTCTATGATAGTCTTGAATTAATCGGGTAGTATCTTTCTTAATCAATACTATTCCTGAGTCAGATATTAATTGTTCTAATATTATTTCCGATATAGTGGAGTGTATGGTAAAAAGTATCAGGTTAATGATGAGTGCTTTCATGTTGTTGTTTGAGGGATGATTTGCTTGAAATTTTAAATGCATGATTTTAGATTATGTAATTAACTTTCCTTGAATTATTTCTAATATTATTTTCTGTCTTAAGTAGGGAATATTATTTTGGGAGAAATTTATTTCTTGGTTTCTAGTGATCATTTCGGCTGTTGTACAAGCGAAAATTCCACAATCTGTTCCATTTGTTTGCTGCGGTGAGTCTTTTACATTTTCTTTAGTAAATAATGTAATATCATAGGCAGTTTCTCGTTTAGTTATTGATTCTTTTAATAGATATTCTTCTATTGCGTTTAGAATTTCATCGTTATCGTTTCCTAAGGAGTCATAATATTTGATAGTCTTATCTTTTAGGTTAATTATGGCTATGCACCAATGGGTCTGATTTACATGTACAGGTATAACTATAATGTCATATAGGAAAATATCAATTTTTCTTGTCCGTCTACTTATTGATTCATATTCTGATTGCAGTAGCTTAGATAAAAAGAATGTATTCATTACGTGAACTTTGGGTAAGGTTTTTAATTTACTTCTTTCAGCTATAAGATTCAAATAAAAGTTAATGATTTGTTCGTTTATCCAGTTATTATTTTCGACTGTTTTTATATCAGAACGAGTTATTCTAAGTCCGAATTTTGAAACAATAATATAATCTGGTTGACTTTTAGTTAGAACATCGTTGATCAAGGATTTTTGTTCTTCTGAAAACGAGATTTCTATTTCACTGGGTTGCTCTTTTCCTGGAAACTGAATACATTTTTCAATGGGTTTTTCGTCAACATACTTCTTAATTCTTCGTATTCTTATTGGGTGTATTTTATTCCGAGGTTTGTTATTTTTAATAAGGACTACATCATTTTCTTCATTTTTAGCTACATTTATTTTTCGGTATTTTGGTTCTTCCTTGTGTCTTTCGTTACCATAGTTTTTGATAAATATTTTATCATGTACAATCTCTTGGGGTTTCTCGCGTTTGCGGTTATGGTATTCGATCCATTTTGTTTCCTTTCCAATTAGAATTTCATGAATTTTGTTTCTATCTTTTAAACCTTGTTGTACCTCTATGGGCTTACATTGGATGACAGAGTGTATGGTGTTATTATAATATTCTGTAGCTTTGATTACTTTTTCTTCTATATTAAGGTCTGGATAGGTATACTTGAGTGTTCGAATGTGTTCTAGAAGAGTGCTATGACATCTATTCATGTCAGAATTTCCGGTGTGTGATTTTGGCGATGTAAAGTGTAGTTCAATATTTTCTTTTCGTAAAGCGTCTTTGATATTTATCATATTAAATTCATTTCCTGCAACTATTTTACTTGGTTTGCCCATAATTGCATTTCTTTCTAGGATAAGTTTAATAAAAGTGGTTGAATTTTTATCTGTAGTCTCTTTGTTTAGAAAATTTATCTATGGCAGTAAAGAATTGACGTTTGGCAATGTAAAATATATCTATATGGATTATTTGATTGATATCGGAAGGGGTTTCAGTTAACTTGAATTCGGGCTTTACAGGTTTTCTATCATATTTAGTTTGATTGCAAATGTCACAATTATTTATGTATTAGTTTCATCAGATTCTTATAGTAATACTTATTACTAATGTTCGAAGAAGAACATTAGTATTAAAATCACTTTGGCCAAAAATTCATATTTCTATATATATATATATATATATATATATATATATATATATATATATATATATATATATGTATATATATATATATATATATATATATATATATATATATATATATATATATATATATATATATATATATATATATATATATATAAATATATATATATCATCAAAAAATTTCAGTGAAAAAATCTCAGGAACGCGCCATTCGTTTGAGCTGAAATTTTCAGGACACATTGGTGCATATGCAGAATAGTGCCAAGTCTCACAAAAAGTTAATAATCTTTAACCCTTTGGCGCCGGCGGCCATTTTAGTGATATTTTTAGTATACCTATTATTCCGTACACAAATAATTTTTGCAAAAATAAAGTTGACGAAATAAATTTCGAATAAGTTTTACATGTGAATCGGATAATTTTTTGGAATTTTTTAAGGCCATGTGTGCGCTGGGTGCCTAAAAAGAGAACGGGAAAACTTGAAAATTTTTTAATTGCGATAACTTTTGACAGAGCTATTAAGTCATTACGAAATTTTCAGGGCATATTGATATTATTTAGTTGTAGATTTGTAGAAGAGCGTGCTGGCTACCCTGTAGCTAGGGCAGGCACTGAAAGTGAAAACCTCCAAATCATCGCCTGCCTTGAAAAAATGCCGCCTCTTCAAAACAAAGCCACTCATATGTAAACCTTGTACTTTGTTTACATAGACAAAAAATAAAATTTGATATGGTATAACGGGCACGCCTGGTAACCCTTGCCCAATTTACCTATATTTTTAGCATCAAAAACTTCTGTTCACGGAAACTCACGATCCGACAAGCAGAATAAATTGAAATTTGCAAAATGTATTGGTCTTAAATAGAACCAGGTCTGATAGAAGTGATTTTGAAATTTGGGCGATGCTGTGCCAGTGGTGCCATCTTGAAAAATCACTAAAAAAGATAACTGCTTTTAGCCCTATTAATTCTGATTGAATCGTTGGATTTTGACGAAATTCATACAGTAGCTGAATCTTACCTCAAGCCACGTTTGGTAGAAATTTGATTGAAAAATTCGGTTGGAGCTGCAAGCTATGATAATTTTGGTGTCTTAAATTTGAAAAAATAAAAATTTGGAAGTGAAAATTTTCAAACCATCGAATATCCTAAAAAATGTCCGTTTCTAACAATAAAACCAAATTGTATACAAATCGTATGCTTTATCTACACGTTCAAAGTAAAACTTAGGAAATTTCATGTCGGAAAAGAACGGTAACCCTTTCACAGTTTACTTATATTTTTAGCATCAAACATTTCTGTTCACGGGAACTCACCAATCAAAAATCAGATACAACTGAAACTTACAGAATGCACTGGACTTCAGTAGTACCAGACCTGGTAGAAGCGATTTTGAATTGTAGGCAACTCTGTGCCAGTGGTGCCATCTTCAAAAATTACAAAGAAAAAAAACAGCTTTTTGCCCTATGAAATGTGAATAAGTTACCAGATTTTCATGAAATTGACACAGTAGCTGAACCTTACTCTTAACTCTGTTTGATAGAAATTTGGCTGAAAAATTCGTTATGTGCTGCCAGCTATGGTAATTTTTGTGTCTTTGGTTTTGAAAATTCGCTCAGGAAAATAAAACTTTTTGCCCTATAACTTCCAGTGCAGTCATGAAATCAATACGAATTTCATACAATTAATGAAACCTGTCATAAGCATTATTCAGGTCAAATTTGGTTGAAAAGCCACGATAGGGTTGCCAGCTATTGCTGGTTTTGTGTTTAATTGCAATATCTTTATTAAGCGGTTTTATCGTAGAATTTTCAAATGGTAATGATATTGTAGTGACAATAAACAGCATAGCTTATATTTTTAGCATCAAACATTTCTGTTCACGGGAACTCACCAATCAATAATCAGATACAATTGAAACTTACAGAATGCACTGGACTTCAGTAGTACCAGACCTGGTAGAAGCGATTTTGAATTGTAGGCAACTATGTGCCAGTGGTGCCATCTTCAAAAATTACAAAGAAAAAAAACAGCTTTTTGCCCTATGAAATGTGAATAAGTTACCAGATTTTCATGAAATTGACACAGTAGCCGAACCTTACTCTTAACTCTGTTTGATAGAAATTTGGCTGAAAAATTCGATATGTGCTGCCAGCTATGGTAATTTTTGTGTCTTTAGTTTTGAAAATTCGATCGGGGAAAATAAAACTTTTTGCCCTATAACTCCCAGTGCAGTCATGAAATCAATACGAATTTCATACAATTGACGGAACCTATTATAAACATTATTCAGGCCAAATTTGGTTGAAAAGCCACGATAGGGTTGCCAGCTATTGTTGGTTTTGTGTTTTTTTTTGCAATATCTTTATTAAGCGGTTTTATCGTAGAATTTTCAATTGGTAATGATATTGTAGTGACAATAAACAGCAAATATTAAGTATTCGATTATTTGAAAAAACTTGCTGCAGGTAACCCTAAATTTCTTTATAGTCCTATAACTTCGAATGTAATATAATAACGTGAAGCAGATGTGATATACTCTTGGCTTTGATACTGGCGAAAGGTTGCCAGCACGAGTCGGTTGTGCTACTTTTGTATCAATAAATGCTTATAGTTAGTATTCATACCGGAAACATTTACAATGAAAATAAATAACCGATGTTTCAATTCCCAAAGTTCTGCAAAATTTTCGGGTCGCAGCCCCAAACACCAACTTCAGTTACAGTGCTGCAGGCACTGAGCATTTTCTTCATAGATGTTATATGAGATGCTGCTTTCAAAATTGTGTGAAATAAGCAACTGATAACGAATATAATTAACCCGTGTTTTGCTCTCATAAACGTTGAAATTCATGCCAGTGGTAATATCTGAAACCTTCTACCATATGAGTTATAATGCATTCTTAAGACCAAAGTAAAACGTGGTATTTGAAACAGTTTGGCCGTAATAAGCAGCTCATGTGGTGGAATATGCACTCAAAACCTGCACGATTCTTCTACTGATCTTCGAGCATTAGTGTTTCTAGCGGTTCAGGTGCGCTAGAGTTTTTTTTTGTGTTTAATTCCATTTCTTGCAGAGATGTAGCGAAAATAAGTATGTCGTCTAAATATACCACGCATATTTTATTAATGTGCTCATATAGGACCTCGTTCATCATTCGTTGGAATGTAGCGGGAGCATTTTTTTAGTCCAAAGGGCATACGGTTGAACTCGTAATGTCCCTGTGGAGTAGAAAACGCTGTTTTATGACGATCGTGAGCTGCTATTTCTATCTGGTGGAAACCTTTCGCTAAGTCTAAAGTTGTGAAGTATTGAGATCTTCCAAGTTTATCGAATATACTTTCTATATTCGGTATAGGAAATTTATCCTCAATAGTTTCATCATTCAACTTTCTATAATCGATGACTATTCTCCAGTTTGTCTTGTCGGAGTTATCTAATTTTTTTGGTACGACCCAAATAGGGGCGTTATATGGAGATGAAGATGGCCTTAAAATGCCTTGACGCAACATGTCGTTTGTTTGTAACTCGAACGTGAGGGAATCTATATATTTTCGAATATAAGGGTTTATTACTTTTCGTAACAATCTCATGTTTTGTTTGAGTAGTACAGGTGAGGTTGTCTCCTTCCTTATAGAACAAATCTTCATATCCTCTGAGGATTTGATTCAAGGAAACGGATTCCTCCCAATTTAGATTCTCAAATAATTTATCTGTTTCATTACTGGTTTCTAACTCAGAGTAATAAGTAATTTCTTCTGGAATCGCGTATTTGAAATAGAGTTTTTTATTGTTTAACTCCATAAAACCTTTACCAACATTTATTTGAGCATTCAAAGCGAATAATATATTTTGTCCTAATATAGCTTTGAAATGTTTATTTTGGAAATTTGTTATGCTCCATTCTACCTTGTGGTTTTCTGGTAAACCAAATTCAAGGGGCATGTTAGTTTTTAGTTTTTGCGTTACGTTACATATACCTCCTAGTCCTAATATAGGTATTTTATATTTTAATTATATTCTAGGTTTGTTTGGGAAGCAACTTTCGTGCATATTAGCGGTTGTAGCACCAGTATCGATAAGAACTGGTATAACTTCACCGTCTATAGTTAAATCGATTATTGGTAGACTACTTCCGAGGCAGGTTCCTGAAAATTTGCGTCCATTGGTTCAGGATTTTGCTGATTATAATCGTTATTTCGATTCCTATATCTATCCGAGTTATCTACTTGCATGGGTTCTTGTCTGTCGTTACGATAATAATTATTTCTACGGTAATTATTTCTATTATAGTTATTTTGATTATTATGACGGAAATTACGATTATTATTATAATTATTATTGTAGTTATTATGGTTACGAAAATTTTTGTTATTGTAGTTATATTTTTTTTCATGATCTACTTTATTTTCATTACCACTATTATTATTTGAGCTTGAATTATTGACTTTGTGATAAGAACGATTTTTTCCATGTTTATTTTGTTTTCTGTACTCACTATTGTGTGAATTAGAATCATGTTCAGAATTATGTCTTATTTCGTTAAGAACATTGAATACTTGTTCCAAAGTTATACAGTTTCTAATCTCAAGTAAGTACGATTTGTATTCTGGGATAAGTGCTTTAAATTTATTGAGTACGAGTCCCTCGTTTCTGACAGGACTAAACTCTGGGTATCTATTTCTCATGGGATCTTGGATATACTTAGTATTTAATTTATTTAACAAATTACTTAAGCTATTGTATAATTCGCTTATATTAGAATTGTATTTGATTCGATGAATTTGTGTTACGATGCTGTTGTAGATTTCGTTTACTCCAAATGTGAAAAGAAGGGCTGTTTTTACGCCTTGCCAAGTTGGGTCCACGATTTTCTGGATTGCACATCTTGCACTGCCTTGGATCTTTCTTAGAATTAAACGGAATAGGTATGTCTGTTGGCTGCCTTCAGCTAGAGAAAGGAGTGTATCGGCTTCTTCTATCCAACAGTTAAGGGAATATTCGCTCTCCTGGCCTGAATATATGGGCAATCTTCGCGCTTCTTTGATTAATTCCTCGAACGGTAGTTCGAGTTGTAAAAGCTGGGGTTGGGCCATGGTCTTACTGTTCTATTTACCTGTTGTGCTCTGTCTGGATCAGTTATAGGTGTATAGTGTTGATTGACTCAATTTTCTTGAGGCACTTCGATCAAGTTGCGATAGTATTTCAATTTTCTTGAGATACTTCGATGCATTGCACAAGTTTTATTTGTAATGTTTTTGTTATGTATTACAGTTTTCCTGCAATACTTTGATGTATGTACGTTTACAATTTTCTTGTAACGTAAGTTAGTTAAGTGTTTATTTTGTTTAGCTGGCTCATTCCTTTTTGGAAAGGTCAGAGGCGAATTCTCGGAAAATTCTGCCTGCGGCTTTGCAATATCCTAGCTATTAAAACACTTTCACTATCACTTTGTAGGTTCAATTTGTCTCAAAGAGGCTTCCTCTCTCCTTAGACGGTAGACTGCGCCAGTTAAATTAGTGCTTTAACTAATTTATAAAAATAATAGTTTTTAAAGTGTCTCCGCGACACTATTTAATGAAACACCGAGTTTTCCTCTTAGTTCAATTTTATTATAATATTGTTTAAGTTTTCCTTAAACTATATTTAAACTTGATTAAATGATCTTACACAAAATGATCTTACACAACACTTGATCTACACTTAGAACGAACTTGAACTGAACTTGACGTGGTTAGATTTGAAGAGAGCGAGGTTCGCATCGGACCCCTGTATTTATGCTGTGATATTGTTTATGTTTATGCATCTTGAAATGTCTTCTTGAGTTCGAGACTAAATTGGAATTTGTCCATTCAGCATAATTGGTTTATTGATTTGGAACGGATGTTTACTTTAGCGTTTAATAAGATTCGTGCTCAATGGCTTTCTTTCACGATCTTTGTATATAATTAGGTTTTGGAATATTGCTTAGCTTGCATTATTTTATAATTGGATTTCGTGATTCATTTGTTATAGGATTTGAAATATCGCTTAGCTTGCATTCATTTGTTGATGCAATTTATAATTGAATTCTAGTTTATGACTAATGTTTACTTTGATGTTGCTTGAGTGTCAGATGTCTTAATGAACTTTGTTGATATTGTATGCTCATGTGGAGGCTCTATAACTCGCCTAATGCTAAAAGTATAGGAAAGTTTCATCCTTACTACTGAGTATCTCAGCCGAGAAAATAGCATATATTGAGTATTTGCACCTATAAAAACGTTCACATTTATTGAACATTGAACATTTACATTTGTATATTCGATATTTACACATAGTGATCATACATATTAAACATTAACATAATTACTTGAAAATCGAAAATCTGGTGGGTATTAGTGTTTGTGGGGTAGTCGATTATAACGAATGGAGATGATCTAACAAAATGACCAGTTGTGATATGGGGTCGATGATTTTATTGTAGCATGATGTATAATAAATCTGTTCATAAGTGTTGTGTCGTTGTTGCTTTTTATCAGATATGTTTTGTAAGGTATCTTCGCACTGCAAGGCTTAGAGTTCGAGACGGGTATAACCGATATAACCGTTTTTGGTGAATCTGATCGTTTTTTCTTTTGATGTGTTGTGCTGGTTATTGTTGTTACATTTTACGGTTTAGTCAATTGTTTTCCGTGTTGCTTGATGCAATCTCCTTTGTATAATGGCTATATGTACATACTTAATTAAAAATGGTTTGAGCATAACTGTTCACATGTGTGAGGAATCAATAAAGATGTTAGTGCGAGTTTTCAATGGCACTGATTTAATATTGTATTTCGATGGTTTGATAATCTCACTCTATGTAAGCGGTAAACAAAACCGAACTTAGGCCATAATAAAAACAGCTTTTGATAGCTAGAATCTGTGTATTTGCACTTGAATATCTCTATAAATAGCGGGGTTATTTTATTTTTTCTTGGTGGGAAAATTTGAAAACAGCTGCAATTTCCCAAAAATTAAAAAGCCATTTCAAAACAAAATAAGATTATAGATAATAGCCAAAATACAAAATTACCTGTTTTATAGCTACAAACATCGTTTTCGAAATCCATATGATATGGAACTGTTGTCTTCCAGAAATTTGCGTTTGTCCAATAATATAATTTTTACTAATGTTCGAAGAACAATAGTATTAAACTCGTTTCGCCGAAAATTCATATTTCTTTATTTATATATATATATATATATATATATATATATATATATATATATATATATATATATATATATATATATATATATATATATATATATATATATATCTATATGTATCAGCAAATCGGTTAATAGAAGTAATCTTTGAAGGGGCCGATCCGATTGAGCTGAAATTTCGGATGTCGTAGATGTATATAGTAGGTAGGTCCATGACTTGTTCGAATTCAGTTATCTTTAACCTTTTGGCGGCGGCGGGCATTGTAGTGAATTTTCAGGTACTCCTATATTTCCAAGCAGTGTAAAATTTTTGTAACAAAAAGTATTGGAAATAAAAACTTATTATGTTTTAGGTTTGCCCATGACAAAGAATTGGAAATTTTGAGCCGTGTGTGGGTGCTGAGTGCCTAAAAGTGGGCAAGGAATTTTTCTCAAATTTTGATTTGTCATAACTTCTGACAGGAACATTCGATCATCGTGAAATTGATAGAGCGTATTGATGTAGGCTAGAACTTAGTACAGTGTGGGTAACCCTGTAGCTATGGCAGGCTCTTAAAAAAAAATCCTTCAAATCATCGACCTTCCTGAAAAATTTTTGCTTTTTCCCAAAAAACTCAAATCATTGATAAATCTAAATCTTTGTCCATCACGTCAGATTAAAATTTTCCAAATTCCGATTCGCACAAGAACGGCAACCCATCACCAAACTACCTCTATTTTCAGCACTCGGAAGTTCTGTTCACGAGAACTGACGACCGGGTTATCCGATCATAGTGAAATTTACAGGACATGTTGGTATTAGCTAGGAGCAGGTCTGATAGAAGTGATTTTGAAATGCCGGCAACCCTGTGCCAGTGGTACCATCTTGAAAAATCACTGAGAAAAAAAACCGGTTTTTGGCCTATAACTTCCGATTCAGCCATCAGATTTTGACAAAATTCATACAATACTTGGATCTTACTCTATGTAACATTAGGTGAAAATTTGGCTGAAGAATTAGAATAGAGTTGCCAGCTATGGTGATTTTATCTCCTAAATCTTGCAAATTTGCTCAGCAAAATAAAGCTTTTTTCCCTATAACTTCCGGTCCAGTGTAGAAATCAGAACGAACTTCACGCAGTAAATGAACCTTAATATGAACCAAATGTCGTAGAAATTTCGTACGAAAATCATGAAAGGGCTGCCAGCTATGACCATTTTGTAATTTTGTTTAATTTCTTTACTGAGCGATTATGTCATTAGATTTGCAAATGGAAATGATCTTGCAATGAAAATTAACAACAAATATTAACGCTTTAAAAACTTGAAAAGTTTTAAGGGTGGTATGCCTAAAATTCTTTTCACCCGTATAACGTCCAGCGCAGTGATTCAATTGAAACGAAATTTACTGGTTGGGTTTAACTTAACGTGAAGCAGATTTGGTATGTGTTTTGCTTTGCTGCTTACACAGGGTAACCAGCATTAGCCATTTCCGTAAATATTGCACCAACAGATGCTTCAAATTACGTTCTCATATGCAAAAAATTTGCAATAAAAATAAGAAACCAATTTCGAAATTTTCCGAGTTTTGAACATTTTTCGGATGGCAGCCTCAAACAACGTTTAACCGCTGAAAATTTCGATAAAATCCTGCGATGAGAACGAAATTTAGAGGATAAGTTGATTTGAGTATGAGTTTGTTATGGTAAACTTATTGCTGCTTCGTTCGGACTTACCCCGTTCGGGTTGCCAGCACTGAACATTTTCATCATTTGTGTTATAGTTGAGTTTTGTTGCTTTGGATAAGGAATGGTTGATATGATTCTACAAAACAGTGTTTTACGTCTTTCCACACTTTTTTGTCACTCAAAGAAAATTTCTTCGAAAATTAGTTTTCTAGCGATTCAGGTGCGCTAGTTTTTTTTTACATAAAAACACGTAAGCGGCTTATATTTATACATCCAATCACTGTGAGTAGAAGACAAATTTTTAACGGGTTACACAGACCTGCTCGTAAAAATTTCAAACGGCGTCGTGTCAACATCAGAGGTATCGATGATTTATGGCAGGCGGATTTGGTTGATATGAGTGCATACTCATCACTGAATCAGGGCCACAAATTTCTTCTCACAATAATTGACACTTTTTCCAAGTACGCTTGGGCATTACCAGTCAAAAATAAAAGCGCTAATGAAGTGACGAAGGCAATGGAAACAATTCTCGAACGAAGACGTGTCCCCAGAAATCTGCAAACTGATCACGGGAAGGAGTTTTTCAATAAAACATTTCATTATCTTATGAAAAGTATGAAATCAACCACTATTAAACGTTTAGTGCTTTGAAAGCATCGATTGTTGAGCGCTTCAATCGAACTCTAAAAGGGATAATGTGGAAAGAATTCAGCATGAATTTAAAACTATCACTGGATCAGTCTAGCAGCGAAACTATTTGATCAGTATAATAGAACTAAACACCATGTTATTAAGATGCGTCCTATTGACGTGAATGCGAACAATGAAGTTCAAATACTTTCAGATGTTTATAGAAAAGTCAAAGTTTCGTCAAAACCTAAATTCAAAAAAGGTGACTTTGTACGTATAAGTAAACGAAGAAAAAGGCAACACACCAAACTGGTCCACTGAAATTTTTTCAATAAAAGATGTAAGACAAACACAAACACAAACTTACTCATTGGAAGACTATCAAGGAAACTTGATACAGGGAGAGTTCTATGAATCTAAGTTAACTACAGTGAAACACCCTGATGCATACCTTGTTGAGAAAATTATAAGAAGAAAATCGTGTTTTTGCCAAATGGCTAGGCTTTCCTTCCCATCATAATTGCTGGATAAATATGAAAGACGTGCTCTTAAAGTGAACAACATTCATTCGAGATGTTGTGTTTGAAACGAGAATATGATCGCGTCAAGACGTTTGCCAATCTAAACATTGATGTTACACAATCATAAAAGACCAGGTCCGATGTTACTTCTGCTCGGTCACCATAGGTTAGGTTAGGTTCAACTGGCTGGCCAGGGCCACACATAGACCCATTGGTCCGTAGTAGTACCAGATAAATGGACCCGGAGAAGGAAAGTTCAGTCCAAACGGCTATCGAAGGCCCCGGACTTTTTTGCGAACTGAAGTATGTCCTTCAGCCTCTGCTCTGCTACATGTGAGAGATCCATCAGCCAGGACTCACCGAAGCAGCGCTGCCTGGTTCTCCTCAGTGCCGGGCAGTGGCACATAAGGTGTTGGATTTTTTCCGAGACTCCCGGCTCTTGACACTTCCTACAGGTGTCGCTGGTTAGGAGTCCCATTTTCATGGCATGAGCTGCTACAAGACAGTGGCCGGTAATGATGCCGACCAGCCGTTTGCAGTCAGTTCGCGTCAATTCGAGTTAGTACTTAGTAGCTACGATATTGTACGACCCCCACATGATTTTGGTAAGCTTGCAGGTCTGAGTTGCACGCCATCTGCACGTCGCAACTTGCATCATATTGGAGTCAATTGAGTATTTGATTGTCTAGATTGGGGTAGGAATATCAACCGATCCTGACAGGGGAAGGCTAGCCCCGTGCTTGGCTAACGCGTCTGCCCTCTCGTTCCCTTCAATGCCCTGGTGACCAGGAACCCAGAAAATTCTGACACTTCTGTTGTTGCCCAGTCTATTCAGGGCCTGAATGCAGTCGAGTACACACTTTGATTTGTATGTGTAAGACATCAGAGCTTTAATCGCCGCTTGACTGTCTGTAAAGATGACTGTCTGTAAAGATGTTGATTTCCATACTTGTGGTATCTCTGGCGTATGCTAGGTCTGAGGCTTTACGGCTCGGTCACCGTGGATGCATTCAATGTACCTACCGATATCGATAGTGAACACTTGCGATTGCCACCGGAATGTTTCTACGCCAACGGTAAAGACGTATGTGGACCTTAAAAAGTAAAGTGATCCCACGACAACCCTTGTACGGGTCTAGGGGTTGAAGCTGGTAGAGAGCTTCATTACAATTTTTTTTAATCATTGTGGATACGAGTGTGGAGTGATTAGTTCCACGACTCACTTTACCCCTGATTTAAATCAGGTACCTAATCAGAGCTAGGTGAACTCAAAGCTTGGTGCGCGGTCCCTCGTCCGAACCTGGATTCGAACCAGGGACCTCACACGCTCTACCCACTAGGCTACTCAAGCTCCTTACGATACTTCTATTACATCCAAAAAAATTTTCCAGAATAGAGCACTGCCTCTTCAACCTATTAAAATGTGTTGGCCTCGAATTTTTCGCTGGTGGAGCTATGTATGTGTAAAGCTGTTTCAATATACAGTAAGTTTTCAACGTGGGTGCGAATCAAAAACTTTGAGCCATCTGGTTAATGATTTTGATTATTTCTGTTGGTAGCAAAACATTGGTTGCGGAATGAAACTTTGTTGCGTTGAAAAGCACTGGTGCTGCCTGTTGTATGTGATTAGTTAAGGTGCAAAGTCCCTCATTGCTTTTGTTTTGTTTCGATGAACTTGAACTAAAAGTGGATGTTGATTGTGTTGGCTGATGAATAAGAGTGTGATTTCGTTGGCCACATACATTGCAATTTCTCGCACTGCGACAAGACTTGGATTGGTGCGTGGAACTGACACAATTTGAGCAAAGACTTGTTGTATCAACGAAAGCCTTGCGGGCAAAATTATCTTTCTGACGAAACGATGGTTATTTACGAAGAATATGTAGGCCTTGACAGAACACACAGATAACGGTTGCTGGGCGGTCGTTTACAGTGGACACATGATGAATGCGAGCTGTGGACCTTACGATACACCTATTACACCAAAAAAATGTTCAAGAATAGAGTACTGCCTTTTCAACCTATTAAAATGTGTTGGTTTTGGATTTTTTGTTGGTGGATTTATATGTGAAGCTGTTTCAATAGACAATTTTTTTTCCAAGTAAAATATCAACAATTTTATTTCAACATAAATTTGTATAAATAAAAAACCAATAAAGCTTATTGCCACTTATACAAACAAATATTTTTATTTACCTAAAATTCCCACCCCCACGTACCATCTAAATACCGCAAAGAAAATACAACATATTTAATAACACCTGAACATTGACCTACTCCTCTTTCTGTTCTCATCTAAACATAGCCACTTGGAAACATCATAAAATCATTCATGTAGTTATGACACCATCTCTGCAGCGCGTAAAATCACCATTCATTCTCACTTAACATAGGTCAGTTATGACACACCAGGTGTACGCAATCGATTTCACGATTCGACCAAATTATTCAGATCCATTCATTAACAATATATAACACATGCATACGATTTCAAGTTTGAGACCAGAAACGCACATGCCGAATGAGGAAAGAGAATCAAGAAGACAAGACATTGCACCTATATATGCATGCGATACAAGTATAATCAAGTTCAAGGCAGTATCAGTCAAATGCAATGATTGAGTTTGAAATCAGAAACGCACATGGCGAATGATATGATAAACAAGAATAATAAAAGTAAAATTCCTCGTAAACCCATTCATGCATACCCGGCATAGGTCAGTTGTGACATCTTGACATCTACACCATGCATTTCATGATGTATAATGTATGAGTAATGTAATTCAATAACGTATGAGATTATGAAAAAAAAAACAAAATATTTATAAACTTGATTGTAAATGACCTAACCCACAGACAGCCACACTTGATCTACCAACTGGCGAAAAAAAAACAAAAAGACACCCAAACAAACAAGCTCCTACAGCTGCTTATGATTGGCTCCAACATCGAAGATGCAGCATCGTCGTCATCGAAAAACAGGCATCTATGCTAACTTATGATTGGCTCCTACATCGAAGATGCAGAATGGTGATCATCGACAAACAGGAATCCACGGCTCTACTGCATGGTTTGCACCCTCACATCTGTGGCTAGCCTGACTTTTCACTCATACACGGCGATAAAAAATGAAAAACCAGCTTAATTCCACACTATAACACTTTCCATATCTAAAGCACGCGGGTGGGCGGCATCAAAACCATGACACTTTTGATCTCCTGTCTTTTAATCGCGTAATGCTAAAAGTATTGCAAAGTGTCATCCTTATAGTAGTAAGTTGTACTCAACTGATACCATGATTGTTATATGCACGCATCTGTGCTTTATTAAGATATTTGGATTTTGTTGAACAATATTTTGTGATTTCGCAATTTTAAAGCTGTTTTCAAACACATCAAGAAAAAAATCCCCCATTTTACAAGAAAAAAAAATCCCCCATTCACGTATATATACACAGATTCTAACTACCAAAAGTTACTGATTTTCGAAGAAATTTTAGTACTAAAACTTGTTTCGCCGAAAGTTCATATTTCTGTCTATATAGATATAAATATATATATATATATATATATATATATATATATATATATATATATATATATATATATATATATATATATATATATATATATATATATATATATATATATATGTATATATATATATATATATATATATATATATATATATATATATTATATATATATATATATATATATATATATATCTATATATATATATATATATATATATATACCCAGCAAACCTGCGTTCAGCACTTTTTCGCATACAGTTGTAAAAAATTTTCCATGTGTTGATACATTTTCTACCCAGCAAACACAGAACTACTTCTAAAGTGCTGCAGAAGTCGTGAGTAAACCCGTGAATGCTTTTAATGCTAGAGATAGCATTTTACCCCAAAATTCACCTATTTACTTCATATAACCCGCGTACGTGTAATATGTTTTGTTTCATGGTTGATCGTTTCCATCCCACAAATAGGAAAAAGACAAACGATAGGAATACAAGGAGTGCAAAAGCACTGCTATACCTCTGCTGAAGTGGTGAAACTGCAGCACGTAAAATGTACTGCTGTACTACTGTCTTAGAAGCAGTATAGC
>CANBKX010000328.1:0-33982 GCA_947369275.1 Nemotelus nigrinus
GCAATAACAGTCAACCTACGATCCATAACGAGATAAAGTGAAAGCAAGTGTTTCGTTTTGTTGAAAATTTTCAATACGAAGCAGCAGATTTTACAAGAACAGTAAATCATTATAGTAGTAAGGGTGGGACCTTCGTATCTTAAAAGCATTATACGAGTAAGGGATAGCATGTGAGCAAATGATAGAGCCACCTTTGCCGAATGCATTATACTGTTTGGTTTTTCTCATCTCACTCTACCCAAAAAACCTACCCAACACACCAGCATTTTTTGCCGGTATTTGTTGCTGTTTTGTGTGTTACGGGGCAAGAATTCAGTTACCATGAGTACCAGTCTCTCGATGACGACGTTTTTGCATCTTGGATGTAGGAGTGGTTACCATGAATACCAGTCTCTCGATGACGACGTTTTTGCATCTTGGATGTAGGAGTGAGTAGGCAGACTGGTGCGATGTAAACAAATCATCGCCAGTTCCAAGAGTTTGTTTGTTTGGTAGTGCTTTGTTTTGTTTTTTGCCGGCTGGTAGAGCAAGTCTGCCTGAGCACGTGTATGTGGGGTAGGTCAGATGAAGACGAGTTTACGAATATTTTTGTCTTTTGTTTTTCTTATATGTCTATCCTTATTTGCGTTTTCGGAAGATTGTATTTTATACCGGTGAGATGTATTCGAACGAGACCGTTAAGACATGAATTCTGATAATTTTTTCACTACAACTACGAATACTACCTCTTTTGGCAATTTGATGACAACTGCTTCTCGTCGAAAAGCATTCAACTCTGTTAGGCATTTATCCTAACATAACACCTTCTTTAAATCGACTCAGACTCTTTTATCACAATTGTAGTGGTATGAGAGGGAAATTAAATAAATTATATCTTGACGCAAAATCTTGCCACTTTAATTTACTCGCCTTCACAGAAACATGGCTAAATGATTCCCATAAGAATGAAGAGATCCTGGATAGCAGTTGGACAATTTACAGAAGCGATCGTGACTATTGTTCCACAGGTCAAACGCGAGGTGGTGGGGTTTTGCTGGCGGTTAGCAACACACTTTCAAGTGAGATTATTGACACCACCCCCAATGTATTGTTCCAACACCTTGTTATTCGTGTTTCTTTGAATCACAATTTCCTTTATATTAGTTTGGCCTATATTCCACCTAGATCGGACGAATCAGTTTACAACCATTTCTGTGAATTAGTTTCTTCCATTACAACGTCTCTAAATGAAAAAGACAAAATAATATTCTTAGGGGATTTCAATCGTCCCAACTTATGTTTTATCCCCGATGAAAATGACGCATTTCTTCTTCCTGTTAACCTTTTAGATTCCAATGACTTCAACCTTGCGAGTACTTTTTACGGCAATGATTTGCAGCAAGTCTCTCCAACTCCCAACCAAAACGGTCATTGGCTGGATCTTGTTTTCACTAATGCCTACGACGAAGTAGTGGTAAGTCCAACTGATGACACAGAGCATCTTTTTTCAAATAGTTTACACCACACTGCACTATCAGTTGAACTTCCCACTCCTGATTCTATTTACTTAAAAACGTACAATAATTCAATTGTATTTGACTTTCTTAATGCTGACTACGAAAGTATTCACCATGTACTTGACTCTATAGATTGGATGAATACTCTTTCAACGTTAGATCTTGAGGAAGCCATTTCCACTTTTTATGATAAAATATTTGACGCCGTTGAAAGATATGTACCTAAGATTAAAAAAAAAAAAAATTGTCTGAACCATGGCTTGATAGGGAACTTAGGCATTTGCGAAATCTCAGGAACAAACTTTATAAGCGAATAAAGGAAAATATTGATGTTAATCCTACTATTCAGGAAGCTTATAATGAAGTAGCTAAGGAATTCTCGACAAAGTCCCGCGATGCTTATGCCAATTATGTTAAGAAAACCGGTGAAAGTATAATCCACGACCCAAAAAAAATTTTTGATTTTGTAAATATGAAGCGGAAAGTCACCGGCTATCCATTGTCAATGTCCTATAATAATATCACCTCTGCTTCTCCTAAAGATATCTGCGATTTATTTGCAGATAATTTCCAGAGAATTTTCACTGTATCAGACCCATCTAACTCAAATGTTTCTCCTTCTAATTCAGCACCAACCACTTTTCTCAGCCAAATTAAAATTTCACGCGATGAAATACGTAAAGCTATCTTGGAGCTCGATTGCAACAAAGGCCCTGGTCCTGATCTCCTTCCACCGTCCTTCCTGCGTAGGTGCGTAGAGCAGCTAATAACACCCCTGCATATTTTCTTTGACAGGTCACTTTCATCCGGTGTTTTCCCATCCTGTTGGAAACTTTCATATGTGACACCAATTTTCAAAAATGGCGATAGACGCTGCGTCGAAAATTACAGGGGCATTGCCATTTTATCTTCCATTCCAAAACTTTTTGAAAAGGTTGTATACAATAAACTTTCCCCACTAGTTGACTCCCGTCTGAATGAGCAACAGCATGGCTTTAGAAAAGGTCGCTCAACTATCACAAACTTGACAATCCTAGTTTCGGACGTTTTGTGTAAAATGGAAAAAGGCTATCAAATTGACGCAGTCTACACTGACTTTAGCAAAGCTTTCGACAGAGTTGACCATTCTATATTGATCCTTAAGCTGCACAAATTCGGGCTTGCCGGATCTTTACTAAGCTGGCTCAGTTCCTACCTCCACAACCGAATCCAACTCGTTAAATTTCAAGGAATTTTATCAAAAAATATATTTGCTACCTCTGGTGTTCCACAAGGTAGTCATCTTGGCCCACTTCTCTTTAACATATTCATCTCGGATCTATCTGACGTCCTGTCAAACATACCTCACCTACTTTATGCAGACGACCTCAAACTGTACCACACCATTGAATCTAAATCTGATGCACTTTTCCTTCAATCCAAGCTTGATTCTCTTGTTCAATGGTGCAATATAAACAAGCTCTCGCTGAATATTGATAAGTGCCAAATCATAAGTTTTAGCCGTAAATGCACGGTTACGCAGAACACTTACTTTCTCGGCAACAACTTATTAACTCGCGTTGATAGCGTTGTTGATCTCGGTGTTGTGATGGATGTGAAACTTCGTTTCACCTTGCACTACGACAAAATTCTTTCCCGTGCGAATAAGCAGCTCGGCTTTATTAAACGACGTGCCAAGGAGTTTAAAAACTTGTGGGCCACAAGATCATTATACACTGCACTTGTACGCCCTCTTTTTGAATACGCCTGTATTATTTGGAGCCCAGCCTTCGAAATTCACAATAACAGACTCGAGTCCATTCAAAAACAATTTTTACTTTTCGCCCTAAGAGATCTGTACAACCCTTACGATTTCGAAAATTTACCCCCATATGAGTTTAGATTGGGTCATTTAAACTTAACTTCACTTGCATCCAGAAGAATGATGATATCGGCCTGCTTCACATTTGACGTAATTAGAGGCGTTATTAGAGTTGAGTTCCTCAATAGTAAATTTGTGATAAATATCCCCTTAAGGAACACCAGGTCCAATCGTTTACTAAAGGAATATCCACATTCCACCATCTATGCAGCTAATGAGCCAGTGAATAGATGCTGCAGGGTCTTCAATGGCTTTAGCAACCTTTATTCCCCAACGATTTCCAAACTATCCTTCAAGTCTTCCCTTATCCAAGCCATTTGTACACCATAATTTTTAAGCTCTCATTTAATTATCGTTTTTAATTGTTTTTCTTTTATTTCATTGTTATTTTACTTATTTTCTATTTCAAACTTATTTGTTTATTCAATTAGTTATCTATTTATGTGTTATTTATTTGTACCGTACACTTGCTTTTTAAAATAATTTATTTGTATGTATTTATATGTATTTATGCCTTGTTTGGCTAATAAATAAAATAAATAAAATAAAATAAAAATAAAATAGAACTGAACATTGATATTTTGCACATCACCTTTTTATACTCGTGCAAAGTTGAATTTTACACACTTGATTGCTATAAACCCCGCCATTTTGTGACGTGGGGTTTTCCAGGTAAATTTTCCGGTATAAATTTAAAATTTTATTGTCGTTCGAAAAGAAGTCTTTGTCAGAGAACTTGTTTAAAAATTGCTTCAAGCCTTTACCATGACATCGAAAATAGAGATATACACAACAATAATGACCGCATGTTGTTGAAAATGTACTTTGTAATCGTTTTTTACTACTTAAAATGACTTTCGAGTTACTGTGTAAAAAAGCCTTGAAATAAATATTTCTCGGGTACTGACCGAAAGAGTCAAAGTACTCGATAGGACCTTTCCTAGGAATGTAAAATGCTACCCAATGCGTTCCACTTTTATGAGCTGGATCTGTATTCGCAATACTACAAGCAGGTTTCTTTATATGACGGGGTAAGTGATCGCACGGGTAAACGCCATTGAAAAATCTTTTAGTAACGTAATTCCGCTTTAATGAATTAGCAAGTTGAATCGTGTTCATTCCTGTTCTTTAGAGGTTATTACTTCAAGGTTAATGATTCTAGTACGTGGCGTGACGTAGCTCTGGAGGAATTCCTTTGTTGGCTCCCCATGTACGAAAATAGTTGAAAACTTTGCGAGGGTTTTTATAAGATCCTCATCCAGACGTTTAAGTTCAAGGTTTCCAGACACGCCAGTATGATCTATAGTGCTAACTGTTGATGTAGGATATTTGTAAACGATCTCCTTTGTATACACTTTATCTGATGAAATAAAGCCTGCAAACGCAATTTTTTTAAAGAAGGTAAAGTGCCCTTCTGAAAAATACTCGGTATTTACTAGACAGTGAGTCATGGTACTGTAGTTATCTCCAGTCAAGGCACAGATAAATAATAAATACAGAAGTGCTGAACTTCTTTATATACTTTTTATAGACTCGAATAAACGTTTCGATTTTTATCGATTTCAATATTCGTATCGTACTCTGCATATACAATGCATGTCACACTATTCTTTAAGGCCTCTTTGAATCTTCCCTCGATTCTCACAACACCTTGATTCAATAAACTGCCACAACTTGATTCGTATGAATTATCTGCTGTCAAGTCAAATGCTAGTAAAAAGCAGCCATTGTAGAAGAATTGTTTGGATATCTGATGACCTTTATCGAAATAATTGATACCAGTACCCTTGAAAAGGCTCAAGTACCCCCGGGTGCTGAGTGGTTTTTCTTTTGAATAATCGAATTCTATTGGTTGATTTCGTACTTGTACACCATTAACTGACAAATTAAATCTCGTGATGTTATTGTGTTTGAAGTTATATGGATTTTTAGTACGTTTTCCAGTATAGGCGTCGTTGTCTATCATCCCGCAAAATAAGCAAGTTCGGTAATTGACCAACCACTATATTGTCCAGTGATAGTGTGAATGTATTTGTTGGTAACGTGTATGTTTTCACTTCGACGCGTTTGGACGGGTAAACTGCATTTGAACGTTGCAGTACTGTTTCATGGGCCAGGAGAATATTGGGATTGACGCTTACATGATTCATGTACATTGTTGCTTCCAGTATTTTAATTCGAGGCGAGAATTCATCATCTTTCGAGTACAGGTAGAATTCAGGTTTCTCTAATGATAATATGACGCGTAAATCTACACCATTAATCAATAGTTTTTCTTGGTTAAATATATCGCTATGGATCTTGCCCATTAACTCGACGACATTACTTTTCTCTAATAGCTCTGATCTACTAAGATAACCTTTATTCTCAGACTTTGGGCCAACGCCTTCAATCATTTCCATTTCATTCTGGTCAAGATACCATCCAACCGATTCGAGATGAGTTGTTGCTGCATCTTTCCCGTAGTTCAATAGATTTTCAATGTATGCCCTGTACTGGTAGTTGTTGTCTGTTTGAGCTATATTCTTCCCATTCAGCTGCACTGTACATTGTCTAAAAAGCGAATGCATCAAATTATTTGCGACGCCTATTGGGTCAGCTACGACTTCTCTTCCGTCAGCACCCTTGATTACTTCAGTCCCTGTGAATAACATCTCTTTGCCATCCTTTATTTTAACCATCTGCACTTTGACCCGTAGATATATGCTGGACAAATCACGATACGTATCACCATAGCCGAGAGAGATGAATTCCAGTACAGATGAGTTATCCAATGAAGCTATTGGCTTGTATGCAACTTCTTCGGTTTTTAAAATGTTGCTTTGAATCGGTGATGTGGAGAAAATGTCCAATTCGGATTTCATGCATTCTTTGTAGGAGGACATGTTAATTACTTATCAAATATGTCCAATACACGCTTCTTGATAACTTTTCGTTTACTTTTCACCCTTTTAATCTTTTTACGTGACGCTCTTTTTACACTTTTTTTCAATTTACCAGCTTTACGTCGCTTAGGAGAAAACTTGAATTGAATTGTTGTAAACGGGTTAGCTCTTTTTATAGCCATTCGATTACCTGCTCCATCCATCTTATCAAAAAGTTTGTTTATACCTTTCTGAGCTAACTCTTGTGCTGCAGTTTGTCCGTGTTCTCTTAAGAGTTCTTTAAGAGGTTTGTTCCCAACCTCCTGTATAATAGCCTTACCGGTCTTGACCGCTTGTCGTTTTATAGCTTTTACACCTGACGCAGCCAAAGGTTTTAGATAACGTAATAAACCACTGAAAAAACTTCCTATACCTCTACCGCGCTGATAGATAATTGGGGCTCGATAGAGGTATCCAATATCTGATAAATTTCCACCACTCTGGACCAAATAATAGCGTGTGTAGTGCGAGTTCATGTCGTTAACATTGGTATTGAATATTAACACTATAACCCTTACATCAATGTATGTGAATATTTATACTTTTTCTTACCGTCGTTTAAAGTGAAGCATTATATATGTGGGAGTAAAACTTGGTTCAAAGTCTACTGGTTCACCTTGTTGATCTGTGACTTGAATAGAAATGTTTTCGAAAAAAGTTTTTTCCACAGCACAGTACTCTACATGTTTGAATCTGAAAATACTGTTGCAATCTTGCAAAGGAATCGTACGAAGATTTCGCACCAATTTATCAGCTAATATTCTAGGTTTGATAATGTCTGTGTAAACGTGAATTAAATTGGGGCTTTCACAATCGCTAACGGTCTTGGATGTCGTAGCACGACGTGTTCTTTTATCAAGCTCATGTAAGTTTTTTTCCAACCGAGTTAGACTATCAAGAAATATGGACTTATCGAAAGATTCTTTTATCGAGACATCTATCAGATCTGGATCGCGTTTATCAACAGGTGTTTTTAAAAATGCATCAATGAATAGACCAGCAATATTTTCAGTTTTAGACACTTCAATCGGCACTGGTGTTGTACCCGTTGTTCCATCACTCCTTTTGTATGGAATGTTTAGTATTGTATCTGATTCAGTTTTTGCCCATTCATCAGGTAATATATCGCTACCGGATTCTTTAGCGGCATCACTTATGGATTGACGAATTGATTGACCAATTTTGTAAAATAATTGTTTTCGTACCTGGTACACTGTTCTACCGGAAATTTCAGCTTTCTTTTTTAAATCTTCGTCTGAAAACTCTATTCCACTCAGCAAAAGTGACACAAAATCCGTAATGTTAATCGGTGAAGGTCTTTTAGATGAAACGTATGCGAGGTAGGCTTGATCCCCGCTTTTCTTTCCCACTCACGTCTTAAGCTATGTGCAGGATATATGTATTCGTCAATCATTCTTAATAGCTCTACATGATTTCTTTTCGACCTCGGAATCTGTCCAATTATATAATCAATAAAGTCCTGAAGCGTGTTAAACTTTTTGTTTGAGTTTAAATAAACTTTTTCGGCGATTTTCTCGCCTTGGTAAACATGTAAGCAGAAACCTCCAATCTCCTTAGAATCACTGATGTCGGGAATACTTCCTTCATCTCGATCTTTTTCGATATGTTTGAATACCAGTTCCTTAATTGATGTCAAATAGTAGTTATAGAAGTCAGGTTTAATAACCAAGAAAAATGACGATAGGAATGTTGAAAAATTGATATCGTTTTTTTCATAACAAAGTCTCCGTAAAGTAGCATCACTCCATCTTAAGAGAACAAGATTTTTTTTCAAAGACATGATTTTTACAACTATTTCTGTTACTTCAGGCTTGCTGGATTCTGCTGCAGTTGATCGTCGACTTCTTTTCATCCTACTAGCTTCTTCTTCTCCGATACTGTATTTAGAACGCTTAGAAACACTGCTGGTTGACACTGTCTCTCCTTTTTTTCGTTTTGGCAACATTATCTCCGTCATTCCAACACACCAACCGCTACCAAGCTTACAAGAAGCAGGAAGAATATTCTCAAAAGATGATAATGTGTTTTCAGGGTAAATGCTCAGAGAGCTATTGCTTAAAAGGCATTCGTAGAATTCATCATCTGTTACTGTTACAGGCATATCAAATTCTTTCCCAAGCCAGGTCTGGTACACTTGAACTGCGCACTTTTTTTTCTTTTAGTCTCTCACTCTGTCGAACAGGATGTTTTCTGACGGGTTGATCAGACGTGTATTGATTATGGTCGAACCGAGAGGGCCTTAATATAGAGTAACTAGGCAGCTCTTGCATTTCCACATCCGCGATACTTTCAGAATCTTCTTCACCTTCTTTCTCCATTTTAAAGACATTGAAACCCTCATCATCAAGATTGTCTATCTCACCTAGAACGTCTTCTTCTTCATCAGGACTCATATCAGCAGGTACTGTGAATTGTGTTATTCCGTCATCACCAGTTATTATTCTATAATCTTTGTCAGTTGAAGTTTTCCTAAATTTCGATGGTGACTTCAGACTTTTTGCTATTCCACTTACTGATAGATGCCGCTTAGCTGCAGCCGATAAAACACTCCTTGGAGGTGTGATTTCACCTAATGATTCAAACAATTTTTCCACTCGTACAGGTGTAGTTTGTGTAGGTTTCTCATCTCTAAAAACATATTTAGTTTGTGTCGTGTTGTCTCGCAAGCTTTTCTGTTTCTTGCGTACATGCTCGCTCGATGAAGGCATTTGAGTTTTTCTTTCTAGAAATCCTTTACTTCTACGACGTGTATTTAAAAATTTTATAAGTTCGTTTCGATAATGATACCATTTGTCTTTATCGCTGAATTTTTCACTTTTCAATATCTTATTCATTGCCTTATCGAACAAGCTCTGGTTATTAGAACTTTCAATAGTGTCTTTCAAATTTGCATATACTTCAGGAGATAGAAGTAGCATTTTATTCAGATTACTGTTCCTATACATATTTCTCAATTAGTGAATCAATCACCCCTGAAAGTACACTGCCCAGCAATACAGGTAGAAATCCGCCTTGTTGAATTAGTACTTTACGTTGTCGCGGAACTGATCGTTTAGCATCGACTAGCTTACGCATACACTTTTTATTTTTACAGAGACGGTTATATATCTTTGCACGAGGTCTGTGGTTACCATTCAACGTATTCAATGTGATTTTGCAAAGTTTTTTAATTACCTCTGGATCGACATTCTTAAGTATAGCATTTCTCAAACCCGGTCGAGCACGTCTAAGCACGTATAACATATGCTTGTTGTCCTTTAATCGCTTCATTCGTGGCACCATTCTCTTGCTTTAAACTATCCTTTGAGCAATAACACGTTACAAAGTTTTTGTTAAATAAATCAGTACGGAAACGTAATATATCATTCGTATTCTGAGTCAGGTCTATTAATAGATAGCTGTGTGGTGCCTGAGTGATTTCTTTATATATTCTCACAAGCTCCTTGCTATCTTCAGGGTAAATTTGTTTAGCAAGATGATGAAATTGACTTTTATCACGCGGATTCTTGAAGCATACAGATATTTACAGTTCAATGATATGTCACGGCAAAATGCTTGTTGTCCTTTAATCGCTTCATTCGTGGCACCATTCTCTTGCTTTAAACTATCTTTTGAGCAATAACACGTTACAAAGTTTTTGTTAAATAAATCAGTACGGAAACGTAATATATCATTCGTATTCTGAGTCAGGTCTATTAATAAATAGCTGTGTGGTGCCTGAGTGATTTCTATATATATTCTCACAAGCTCCTTGCTATTTTCAGGGTAAATTTGTTTACCAAGATGATGAAACTGACTTTTATCACGTGGATTCTTGAAGCATACCAGATACTTACAGTTCAATGATATGTCACGGCAAAATTTTCCCTGATGAAATACATTTTGTGTTACTGTATTTTGTGTTAATAACGTTCTTCAACCGAGGCTGTATCATAGAGTCATTTCTAAGAAGTGTCTCTATAAAACTCGTCTTGCCACATTCAGATGGACCGGCAACCATCATTGTGAAGGAGTGAATAAAGTGCGTCATTTTTGCAAATTTTCACAGATTTTAACATAAAAACAAGTAAACGGCCTATATTTATACATTTAATCGTTATGAGTAGAAGGCAAATTGTCAACGAGTTACACAGACCTGCTCGTAAAAATTTTAAACGACGTCGGGTCACTATCAGGGGTATCGATGATTTATGGCAGGCGGATTTGGTTGATATGAGCCCATACTCATCAGAGAATAGAGACTACAAATTTCTTCTCACAATAATTGACACCTTTTCTAAGTATGCTTGGGCACTACGGTCAAAAACAAAAGTGCTAATGAAGTGACCAAGGCGATGGAAACAATTCTTGAACAAAGACGTATTCCCAGAAATCTGCAAACTGATGATGGAAAGGAGTTTTTCAATAAAAAATTTCAACATATCATGAAAAAGTATAAAATTAACCACTATTCAACATTCAGTGCATCGAAAGCATCGATTGTTGAGCGCTTCAATCGAACTTTTAAAGGTATAATGTGGAAAGAATTCAGTATGAATGGAAATTATCATTGGGTTAGCTTACTCCAAAAATTAATTGGCCGGTACAACAGGACAAAACATCGGGTTATTAAGATGCGACCTATGGATGTAAACGCCACAAATGAGATTGAATTACTTTCAAAACTATACAGAAAAGTCAAAATAACATCAAAACCAAAATTTCAAGCTGGAGATCATGTACGTATAAGTAAACATAAACACGTATTTGAAAAAGGCTACACACCAAACTGGTCTACAGAAATTTTCACAATAAAAGAGGTAAAGAAAACACAACCACGAACATACTCACTGGAAGACTATCAAGGAAATTTGATACAAGGTGGGTTCTATAAACCTGAGTTAACTAGAGTGAAACACCCTGACGCATACCTTGTTGAGAAAATTATTAGAAGAAGAGGATCGTGTTTTTGTTAAATGGCTCGGCTTTTCTTCTCATCATAATTCCTGGATAAATATAAAAGACGTGCTCTAAAGTGAACGACATTCATTCAAGATGTTGTGTTTAAAGCGAGAATATGACCGAGTCAAAACGTTCACCAATCTAAATATTGACGAACGAAAAATACTTAAGCTTGCACGTAGTGGATTATTTTACACAAACATAAAAGACCAGGTCAGATGTTACTTCTGTTCGGTTACCATGGATGCATTCAACGCACCTGCTGATGTCGCGAGCGAACACTTACGATTGTCCCCAGAATGTTTCTATGCCAACGGAAAAGACGTCTGTGGACCCTACGACACACCGATTGCATCAAAGAAAAATTGCAGAATAGAGCATTGCTTCTACAACTTATTAGAATGTGCTGGATTCGGATTAATTCTTGGTGGAGTTATTTGTGAAGCTGTTTCGATGTACAATTATTTTAAATAAACAAGCGAAACAAAAATATCAAACAACAATTGTATTTTCATTCATATTCAAATAAAATATTACACTTTTACATACAATTCCTTTTTCATTCACACTTGTATTTACTAACATTAATGACCTTAATTCACATGCGAACTGAAGCTATTTTCAACCGCTTTCCTCTTCTACACATTCACTCATTCAATTTATACCCACATAAATAATCAGTGAAAAAATTATCAGAACTCATGTCTTAACGGTCTCGTTCGAATACATCTCACCGGTATAAAATACAATCTTCCGAAAACGCGAATCATCATCATCATCATGATCTTATAAGAAAAACAAAAGACAAAAATATTCGTAAACTCGTCTTCATCTGACCTACCCCACATACACGTGCTCAGGCAGACTTGCTCTACCAGCCGGCAAAAAACAAAACAAAGCACTCCCAAACAAACAAACTCTTGGAACTGGCGATGATTTGTTTACATCGCACCAGTCTGCCTACTCACTTCTACATCCAAGATGCAAAAACGTCGTCATCGAGAGACTGGTATTCATGGTAACCACTCCTACATCCAAGATGCAAAAACGTCGTCATCGAGAGACTGGTACTCATGGTAACTGAATTCTTGCCCCGTAACACACAAAACAGCAACAAATACCGGCAAAAAATGCTGGTGTGTTGGGTAGGTGTTTTGGGTAGAGTAAGATGAGAAAAACCAAACAGTATAATGCATTCGGCAAAGGTGGCTCTATCATTTGCTCACATGCTATCCCTTACTCGTATAATGCTTTTAAGATACGAAGGTCCCACCCTTACTACTCATTATATATAACACAATCACGTTAGGATCATGACAAAAACAAACAGTGAATACGCACAAAATGAGCAACGATTCGGATATATTTAGGGAAATTAATTTGAATGCTCTAGTTAAAGAAGTCTTCAGTCAGCCAAAACGCACCCCAATATTAACTAGTATATCATATTTTTGAGAAATAATGTTTTTGTTCTATTTCTTTCTCTGTTCAAATATTATATGCTACACTAATTCACGAACAGATTTTAACAACAATTTTCATCCACATATTCTCTTGGCGCGTTCCGTTTCCGTTCCGTCGCGTATTTCGTTCAAAATGTTGATTGACAAAAAGGAAGCGGTTCCCTTAGGCTCGACGTCTGGTCCACAAACTGAAGCGGCTTCAGTTAAGCCCCCACGTTCTGGTAAGAAGAGCCAGCTTTGTGGTTTTCTCAATTGGAGAGCCAGTTCAAGAAAGCGAGCGTAAAAGTCTCGGAGACAAAATACTACTACGTGGTCTCCGCGCTGGACTCAGAGCATCTGAAGGTGGTCAAGGATGTGGTTGCGAGCTCGGACCCTGAAACACCGTACGAGATCCTCAAGATAGCACCTATATCGCGGCTTTCGGCCAGCGACTCGGCTAAACTAAAGCATGTCTTAGGGATTCTCTCTGGGTGATAGGCAGCTCCCTATTGCTTCGTCATATGAAGCAGTTGGGAGGCTCCGCGGCTGGAGAGGACCTGTTGAGGATCCTCTGGCTGCAGCGGCTATCGGAACAGACTCAGGCGACTTGCTGCGGCAAACCAGTCAACCGTTAACACTTACGGACGAAAGGTGATTAAACTAGAACTGGGACTCCGTCGTGAGTTTTCATGGGACTTCTAATTGCTGATGTCTCTAGACCCATTTTAGGCGCAGACTTCCTCTGCCACTATGGTCTAGTCGTTGACTTGGTAAATGCTGTCCTTGTGGATCCCCTTAGTTCGCTTTCATCGAAAGGCACGTACATTTTGTACAAATCTTCAAAACTTAGTGTTTTGTTTGAGCAAACCTCTGATCCACGGATACATGCCCTTCCCACCAAATACCATGCCATCACGGTCAACACAGGGTTCTCACAACCTTGTAAACTCAAGGTGACACCACATTTTGACCACAGGCCCTCCAACAGTGTCCAGCTCACGTCGACTTGCACAAGATAAGCTCGCGGCGGCCAAAAAAGAATTCAATTTCCTGTTGCAGCAGGAAATATACCGCCCCTCAAACAGCCGCTGGTTTTCTCCACTACACATGGTTCGCAAGGATAATGGGGAATGGTGTCCTTGCGGCGATTACAGACGCCTTAACGCCATAACCGTCCCGGACTGATATCCGATCCCCATTATCCAAAACTTCTGTTATGAACTACATGGCAAAACAATTTTTTCGACCATTGACCTGACTAAGAACTACCATCAAATTCCAGTCGAGCCGAATGATATTTCTAAGACTGCCATCTGCACACCTTTCAGACTCTTTGAGTTCACCCGAATGACTTTCGGACTTTGCAATGCGGCACAATGGTTCCAATATTTTATCCATGAAGTCTTACATAGACTAAAATTCTGTTTCATTTACATCGACGACATTTTGGTAGCCTCGACTTCCGAAGAAGAGCACCTTGTTCACTTAGAACAAATTTTTAAACGATTTGCGGATCATGGTCTTATAATTAACTTAGTGGAATGCCATTTCTTTCGATCATTTGTCGAAGGCATTAAGGTCTTCCCAGATCGGGTTGAGGTAATATCTTCAGCTAAACTCCCCAAGACGGTTAAAGACCTAAGAAGGTTTTTGGGGATGGTCAATTTCTATCGTCGCTTTCTTCCTCACACAGCTGAGATGCAGCAACTACTCAACGCCGATCTTTGTGGTTCCAAAAAAGATGGTGCTAAGACAATCGACTGGTCAATAGAAGCTAGCAAAGCTTTCGACCAAGTCAAGATTGGTTCAACAGAAGTCACTCTATTGTCCTTCCCGGACTCAAACGCCGAGCTTGGTCTATTCGTAGACGCGTCAGATATCGTCATCGGGGCTGCTCTGCAGCAAAAATGTCAAGGCTCTTGGCCACCCCTTGGTTTTTACTCGGCCAAACTTAGCGACGCACAAAGAAAGTATAGTGCATACGACTGCGGACTCTTAGCGGCTTATCAGGACATTCGTTACTTCCGATACTTTTTGGAGGCCTAAAGGCTCACACTATACACTGATCATAAACCACTGACTTTTGCTTTCAAACAAAAGCCAGAACAGGCCACACCTCGTCAACTTAGGCATCTAAGTTATATAAGTGAGTTCACTTCTGATATTCGGCATGTCTCTGGTTGCAACAACGTTGTTGCTGACGCACTCTCTCGTCTAGAAGAAATCATTCTTCCCAGTACCCTCGAATTTGCCGCAATTGTCTCGACTCAAGCATCGGACGCAGAGTTTCAGAAGATTCTAAAGGACTCCACATTTGTTTTAAAGAAGCAACCAATCTTTGGCACCAACGTCGACATTTGTTGTGAAGTGTCTGATCCAACCATTCTACCTTATATTCTTACGTTCAGGAAACAAGTGTTCAGCTCAAAACACAATATTTCTCATCCTGGTATTCGTGCTTCGCGAAAGCACATTGATGAACAAGGACATTCCCGCTTGGGCCCGAGAATGTCTATGTTGTCAAAAATGCAAGATAACCAGACATGTGAGCAAACCTGTATCAACCTTCCCTACGGTCTTCGAACGTTTTACGGTTGTTCACATCTACATAGTTGGTCCCCTAACACTCGCAAGGATACACTTATTGTCTCACCATTATTGTTGGTTTCACACGTTGGCCTGAAGCAATGCCTTTAGCGAGCATTACTGCCAATTACTGTGCTACTGCTTTACTAAGCACCTGGATTGCTAGAATACATTGCCATCGACCTGGGCAGATAATTCGAGTCAGCACTCCATGCTGAGCTTGGTCGACTCTTGGGCTTCAAATGGAATCGTACCACAGCGTATCACCCTTAGGCCAACGGTTTCTTAGAAAAATGGCATCGTACTCTAAAATGGGCTATCATGGCTCACAACGATGCGTCCTCGACTAGAACAATTCCGCCAATTCTTCTTGGCCTAAGATTCCTTATCCGAGAAGAATTCTCAGCATCACCGGCACACTCCTATACGGAGAAAACTTGCGTGTTCCTAGTGATTTTCTTCCAGAAAATTCTAGGAAGATTAGCCAAACAGACTTTGCCTCCGAACTTACGGCTACAATGGCAAAACTTCGGCCGGTTGATGGCAAACACAATACAACACCGAAGATATTCATCTTCAAGCAACTCGACTCTTACTGTCGCGTTTTCGTTAGAGTCGATGCTGTTCGTCCACCACTCATTCCATCGTACGACGGTCTATTCAAAGTATTAGCCAGACATACACATTATTTCACACTTGACATACGAAATAAATCCATTAACAGGCTCAAGCCCTGTTACATGTCATCCTCTACGGAACCTGTTGACAAACTTTACAAAAAACAGCAAACATCAGAAAAATTGACCACAACATTGCTGTCTTCGGCTCCCGAAAAGGAACCAGCGAGGAAATTTTGTATGAACATTTCACGTGAAATCGAACACTGTACTAAGCTTAAGTTGAAAATGTAATGTCACAGAGAAAAATAAAATATGAGTATGAGTTGTCAATGTTTTGTAATTAGCTTTGTAGTTGTAATTGTTAATAAAAAATAAATGTTATAAAATAAATTACTTAGCATTAAATAATTCCATTTATAAATAAATAATATTATTGCTTATAACATTTTATTAATTTTTTGTACTCAATTTTTGGGAAATTTAAACCTAAAATATCAAAAAAGAGAAGAATTTTTTTCTTAACGAACTTTAAAATGTTCTGTCTTTTTTTCTCATTGTTTTCTAGATAAAATCGAAAGTGTGGAAATCGATCTTCCGAACAAAAAGGTATTCGTTAAATCTGAATTAACTAGTGATGAACTACTCGAAATTATCAAGAAAACAAGTAAACCCGCATCGTACGTTGGTGTTAAAAAGTGAATAGTAATATTTTTTCTTAACTCCGGAAAGGTGTTTTTATATTCCTCATATTTTTTCTAATTCTAAAAATTGAACTAGTGAATGGATTTATTATTATAATTCATTGAAGCATGTATTTATCAGGTATTAAAATTAAAATTATTGAAATATTCGTGAGACAGTTTTTTACTCCTGCAATTGCTGAAATTGATTCACGCGAGTTCACGCTACTGCAAAAAGAGTAAAGTAATTAATGACACAAAATGCCAATACCTATTCATACATAACGTTTATTGTAATTTCATCAAATTTTCAATCCATCGACACATTTGTTTCAAGAACTATATTTTTTTTGTCAAGCGGCACCGCAATTTCGTGTTCAATTTATTCCTTGCTAGTCCTTCGATTTTAGTTCTTGTAGACAATTGTTCAATCGCGTTTGCATAAAATTTAAATTTTATTTAAATTTTATTTTATTTAAATTATATATTTATTTATTTATTTTATTATTTTTTATCGAACTTCTATACAAATTTGCGTGGGCTTTTGGAAATTTTTGTGTTTTTGTTGTTTCGGTTTGGTCCTGAAGGAATCATTTCAAAGGACAGATGGTGCGCGGTTTTACTTTCTTGAATATGGTAGTCATGGAATATTGAAGAACACTTTGAATCCGGTGGAAAGGAATGGAAGGCACATTAGTCCTGGATCTAGTTTAAAGTGAAATACGGTTTTCGAGGATGTAGGTGCTATAGGTTTGTACTGAGTTTTTACTGATTTTCGAAGAAAAATAGTATTTGAATCATGCGACCAAAAATGCATACACATAAAATACCTCTAAAAGGACGACAAGAATATAAAGTCCTGGAAAAATTAAAATTTCATTTATTCATTTATTTATGGAATAAAAATCAAAATTCCATAAAAATCTAAACAAATTAGGTATAACATGCAACTGAATACAATGCAAATAAATAAATATTCAATAAATAAATAAGCAAAATTACATTTATGGAGCACACAAAATTATTAAAAACGAAATTAAATAATTGATTAGTCATAAAAAGGATACGAGAGCCTTGGTAACTCTATTTTAAAAGAAAGTTTCGATATCGTGAGGAAAAAGTTTTGGCTCACGCTGTTGAATATCTCCAGCTGTGAATTTCGAAAACTGGGTTCCAGATAAAGGCTGATTCACACCAATGCGGTATGCGGTACGGTAACGGTACGGTATACCGGCGGAAATTGATGCCGCGAAAATTTCGCAAATGCTTTGCACACTAGTATGGTTCATTTGAAGTAAAGTTGCGGACCAAATCAAATTTACAAAAATTTTTTAAAACAGTGAAAAAATTTTCGCTTGTCTCAATATTCGTAAAATAGCTGTTTTATTACTTGCCTTGTGTGAAGATGTTTCTAGAAAGAGGTAAGTAAAGGCAATTACTGAAATAAATAGAATGTGATTAATTAATTTTGCAGACGAAATCTATGGGTTCATAATGTAAATTTAGAGTATAATGAAAAGGGAGAATGTTCAACTCTCTATGAAAATCTATGAAAGGATGGACATTTTTATAAATATTTTCGTATGACCAAGAATTCCTTTGACGAACTGTTGCAAGTAATCATAGAAGATATAAGAAAACAAAACACGAACTATAGGCTTTCTATTTCTCTTGAAGAATGTTGTCAATCACATTAAGGTAAGCTAATTTAAATATCGCTTAGTTTTTATTGAGTTTAGTATTTATAGAAGCAAAACACATTTTTCTCAATTGAAGATTATTATTTATATTGAAATTGAATTTTTGTCGGCACTTGATATTATTTGCCTGGATGATGAGTCTTCTTCTTTATAAAGATCAGGTACACTTAAGTCAGAAGATTCGACAGGTAGTGTTTTGTTATAGTCAGTGTTTTGTTATACTCATATTACCTGTTTTTTATTGATTCAATAGTGGTTCACTAAGCACTTGAAACTTAGAGAACCTTCTATTGAATATAATTTCCACCAAGCGATTGCACTTGTTGGAAGTTAAGTTGGTAATTCCACGAACAGCACGATGTCACAAACAGCAGTAACTATAATTTTGACTAAAACACTTTGATATTTTGGGAATGCAAATATCACGAAATGCAAAACTGTATATTGAAATAACGCACAGAATAAAACGCTTGATTCCAGTATACGAAACTGAATGAATTTTTATTTCCTGCATATCTATTTTATATGAATACAAAATTCTTAGCCTATACATAAATTTCTGCTAATATCATTATATTGCACGTGAGTCGAGATCGATAACTTTTTGTTTACATATGCAATATGATGTTCTACAAGTTTTGCTGTACAAAAGTGCAAAAAGACAAAAATACTTATGAAGAGAAATATTGCTGACGAAAATTATTGACTGCGTTCAAGAATTTATGTACGTAGAAAGTGCAGTTGTAGAAAAAAAAGTCAACGATCTGATGGACTTGATGAAATTTCAATGTTACACAAAAAATGCCAATCAAATTACTTTAATAGAGTGTTATTGACCTATACTGTTTTGCTAGGCAGACTATACAGTGATAATGTACAGTGATAATGTGTATTGCTAATAAGAATGAAATTTTCTATTGTATATATGTAGTATGTATGTATAATAAAGAAATCAAACATTACCAAAAGTGAGAGCTATGGGACTCTTAAACGGAGTCATTGAATAGGAAGTCAAACTTGTTTCATCTCCTTCTTGTTGCTTTGAACATGAGTTACGCAATCTTCAATTCAATTTGAGACTGTATTTTAGGTGAAAATGTCTTGATGGTCTTAGCATACACAAGGGACATATGTTCAATCGTATCATATTTTTCTTCCTGTACAAGGCTCTCTTGAACTTTCTAAGTATGAAATTACTTTATCCACTGTCAGTGAAGAATTGGTTTTAATATGGAACGTCTCACAAGCTCGCGTTTTTTTTCTCGGCTAAGAAGCTCATCAGCACTACTCTTCGTGGCAGTATCTTCCGATATTGTAGCACTATTGCATCCGTCATCCAAAGCTGCGTTTTCGTGTATAGCTGTTTCGACACTCATGTTTGAAGAAGTGGAGGCAAATTTCAAATGTGGCCGAAGGAATTCCATTTGCTTTGACCATGCCCAACTCTTATATCTTTTTGCCGCTTGTCCAGTAGTGGTTATATCGCTTCTTAGAAATTTTATGTATGAATACAAATAATTTGTTCACTTTGCCTTTAAAAAATCAGATATAAAAAGAAATTTTATGCAAGTGTTTTAATGTAAAATAATAATTAAAAATTATTTTTTTTTAGGTTTTTAGCCACTGGCAGCCGGTCATAAATATTGTAAATATATTTCTATTTAATATACAGTAGAGCACGGATGAATACAACACACTTAAGCGCAAAATACGCATAAGTACACAGGAAGTTAATGCACCGGTTTTCTTTGGCTATTTTTCATACGTTTATGGTCGGTTAAGTGCAACACGGTTAAGTACACAACACGTGTAAGTGCACATTTTATTTTGCACTAAGTCAAACACAGACATTAAATTCTACACGGCTAAGTCCACATGGTTTTTTCTATCTGAAAAATATTTTATCACAATACCCAAGTACATCGTTTTTAGCATACAAATTTATTGATTTAGAGATTTATCCTCATTGTTTTTCTTTGTCAAATGCTTGTTGGGGGAATCCCTGAAAGAACTATGTGACGAAATAACCGAAAGCCTTGCTTTAACGTCGCATAACAAATTCGGACAACACTGACTGTGTCTGCTACTTATTTCGATATCGGCTTCGACAACTGTAGTGTATACTAAAACGTAAACACATAAAAAGTCATATCATGTTAAAAATATACTATTTGCGGTTTTAGCGACATTCCATGAAAGTGATGAGCACTAAAATTAGTGGTAGGCTTAACTTAGCGTACTTAAAAAGTACACTTAATATTATAAATAACACCGAAAACCAAACCCAGACATTTTAGTCTATATAGGTTAGTGAAGAGGGCTGCCGGGAACGCGGCCAGCATTAGGCCACCAGTTTGGGCCCATTTGCCACCCTCATGGACAATCACACGCATTCACACTTACAGCCATGGCACTGGCGGGATTCGAACCCGCAGGCTCCGTAGCACGCCGCTTTTCGGCCTGACGCCTTAGCGAGCTGAGCTACCGGGCCCCCTTTTAGTATATATAACTTTCATTTACTAATTTAACGATAAATGTTAATATTTAAAGGTAAGTACGCAGCCGTGCCTGAATTCCTGTTTCCCTTTAAAATGCATGAGAAAAGAGTGACGGAATTTCGGCACCTGAAATTTTTTTCATGTCACTTGGAAAATCGATAAGCAGCCGGTGCCGAAACGTTGTCCGAAAAGTGTCAGAATTTCAGTGTTGCTCTTTGCTCGTAGATGGCTCTGCAGCACAAGTGGATAGTTTTTTCAGGCACGAGGTGCCGGAATCAAATAGGTCTGTTCGCGTACTTCAGCAAACTGCAGCAGTAACAGAATTTGGCAGCTGGCTTCTTTTTGCTGCAAAATTTGGCTTGCAGCAAAAGTACGAAAACGACTTGCTGCGAATCTATTTTAGTATATTATAATAGATTCAGGTACGCGAAGAGACAAATTTATTTGGTCACGAAAAGCAATCATTTTGGCCATTTTGAACGCGCGTCGAATTTGAATTAATTTAATTTTTTCAGTAGTTACGTCGGCACTTTCTGTCGACAAATTTACTAATTTTAAGCGTAGGGTAATTATTGCAGAACAAGAAACAATGATTTTTCAGCAAATAGTACTTTTTTTGCAGATACTTTTGCTTGGATACAATTTAATTTGCTGGTTGGATGATTGTATTAGTCCGTCTTAGGGAAGTTTTGAGCAGTATATAGCAATAGCAGCAATATTGTATTAGAGCAAGGGACGTTTATTGTATTAGAGCAAGTGGATCTTAGGGAAGTTTTGAGCAGTTTATAGCAGTTGAGCAGCAATATTGTATTAGTGCAAAGTAAGTATATCTGAAATAAACAATTATTAAATTGATTACATATTTGTTTTATTGGAAAAAATAACGCTTATTTGCTTTCAGAGTAATGGTATTTAACGTGAAGTTAGTTTGAAAATATGTTACTATAAGTTACTTTGTAGATAAAGTTAGATCTGGTTCGTAATATAGCAGTATTGATGAGCCTCCAAGTTTGCATGATTTTCAAGTTGAAGAGGTGAAAGAAAAATTTATAGATGAGCAACATATAGGATTTATCGTGCAGTCGATAAAATCTTAATGTTATTATAGAAGAAAATTGATTTCGAAATTACATGCCGCCAATCTTCATCTGAATGCGGTGTTTATGATGTTAAGGAAAAATTTAAAGGTATAGCGGGCTGAAGGCTTTTAGTTTTCAAAGAAGGGAATATTGCAGCCATGTACAATATGCTCCTGCAGTCTGAACCACCATAAATTCAACAACATTCAACATCCACGTCAAAATGCTCCTTAAAAGCATGTGGATGTTTCTCCGTCTTCGAACTGGAAAAAAACAATTTGTTTGCAAATAAGTATTTGTATATTTGGACTAACATGCAAATCTTACATCTTTGTTAAACCTTCCTTTTGTTTTTCTCTCAATAAGATAAGGGATAATCCTTATTGATGGTTTCTTCTTTTTATTATTTTCTAACGACTCAGCCACTACAAATGCGGCGTACATAAACAGCAAACTCGCGAAATCATGATCGATTACTCTGCTTGCTGAAAATTCATAATACAAATGGCAAACGTCAACACACTTAACTGTCACTTCGTCTCAATTTTCTACACTTCTCTACAAGAAAATGTTTTTGTGTGGAAATAAATAGGAAACTCGAGTGACCGGAATTCAGGCACGGCTGCGTACTTACCTTAAGACTGGACTATGACAGAATAAAGACAGTCTGTTTTGGTTTGCCAAACTCGCTCGGCGGCCCAGCAGACAAGTACAGCATCAAACATAATTTGTTCCTAAACATAAACTCGTCCCATGCTGGCCAAGCGGCGGTTAAATTCGCCAAGCGGGCATTGTGTGTAGAGTGACCATATTAAAGAAAATAAGCATAACAGAAACAACTTATTTCACAATTCGCGAAGTAAATCAGAAACCCACGAAAATTAGCCATCACCCATGCCTGAATTACAGTCTACGCAGCGAGGCGCAGCCATCAGTGACCAAGCGCAGCCAACGAAATCGCCTGGTTACACTGAAACGTGACTAAGTGTCAGTGAAGAAGAAGAATTTTCAGTTGATGTTTGAATTTCACAGCGACATCTCTGTATCCGCCTGTAGCCTTCTCATGAATAATCGGACGCTCCTTCATTTGGGCTATCAGCATCTCTATTGACACCTCGACATCCAACACTGCATCTTTAATTGACCGCATTTTGAAATAATTCTTTACAAGTTTTTCAATCAATGTGAATACGAGTGTGGAATTCGACGACTCACTTTACCCCTGATATTAACCACGTACCTAATTAGAGCTAGGTGAACTCAAAGCTTGGTTCGCGGGCCTTCGTTCGAACTTGGATTCGAATCAGGGATCCCACAAGCAAGAAGTCAGTAATCTACCAACTAGACTAATAAAGTATTTTAAATTACTATATTCAATTTACTATTAATTATCTTTCAAATTTGCCTTTAACTATATTTTTATTTTACTTTTAACTATCTAAGCTATTACCAATAAAAATTGTTTTCGAATTCCTCAAAAAATTTGTAATATAAAATCAATCGCATACATTTCAAATCCCGCGCGTTTCTCAAGTAATTACAGCTGATTGCAACTCTTCGCTGCGACAAAAGTTGAATCCATTTGGACCTGAGCTGCGCCTGGCTGCGCCTCGCTGCGCATAGCTGCGACTTGGTGTGCTCGCTGCTATGGAAAACCATGAGAGTAGAAAACTAAGAGGAGCGGGCTACCTCACCCTTCTGGCCATACATCCAAGTGTGTGTAATAGGACAAAAACACTCTCTTCTATTCTCTCTGGTTTGGGCCTGCTTGGGCTTAGCTGTCAAAATCGTTGTCAATCGTACGCGATTTCGGTAGTGTCTCCAAGTAAAGTGAATTTCAAACGTAAATAATTGTGTTGTGCGGTGGTGATTTTTCTTAAAAACCTAGTTTTTTAAACATTATAAACCCTTAGTTTCATATAACAACGCGAAATTACATAAGCAGTTCGTAAAGTTTAAGTAATAATGAGTCAAAAGTGTGTCGTGGGCTCATGCCGAAATCGGCGAGGATTTGGTGTCTTAGGAGTCTCTTTTTACAGGTAAGTGTGTGTTAATATATGTAATCCGGGTTAAATTTATCGTCGCGTGTAAAATATTTGTCTGGCATTGTGCGTGTTTCTCGAAAAATAAACGAAAATGTCGCGAGCAGACCGTTTGTTTACGTTTTCGTGAATGACAATTGCACAGCCATGTTTGGTTTGTCTTTGGTCAGTGGCGTAACCAAAAACATCTATATCGGGCTATAGAAAAATAACTTGATAAATTTCAAGAAAAAAATGTTCATGTGTCGAAATTAATTTTAGTGAAATATAAGTGAGAAATAATATTATTTTAACAATTCAGGTATAAGTGATAAAAAGTGAGTGTAAAGTGAAAAACATTGAAATAAAATTAAATGCTAGTAAAGCAAAAGATAATTATCGATTGTTCTGAACTTAGAAAAAAAGTGAACTATAAAGATCGTGAGGACTGAGCAAGCCCTAATTCCGCCAAAGCCGGTCCCAAGTCCGATTGTAAAAGGAAGAGGGGGGCTGGAAAATTAAAAAAAAATAATAGATCTGCTGCATATGTTTAGTAGGGTTAAGTTTTTTATGATAACATGTGCTTAGTTTCACACACATGCAGCTTACGTCCAATTCCGGAAACTCATTTAACTTTCTATTCTACTTATTGTTTACTATCGTCCCGGAATTCGATCACTTCTGAATTTCAGGGTTTTTATACATTGCGAAAAATGTGATGTCAAAATATACTGCCACCATTAAAATACGCAGATTTTTCAGAAACCGCACATGGAGTTAAGCGATAAAATTTAATTTCGCCTAAAACCTTAAAATGAAAATACAAACCTAAGACTGCATGATACCAAATTCAAAATTTTGCGCCATACAATTGCCCCCGCTCAAACCCCAAAAACTCTAATTACCGACGCCTTAGTCATTTTATGATAGGCTTTGGAATTTTTGTTTGTATGCGATTTTTGCCCTGTTGACTTTACTGATGTTCCTCTCCTCATTAGTTCTCTACTCTCATGGAAAACCCATATAGTCAACTCAACTGACAGCTTGGCTGCGCCTAATGATGTGCCGCGGGAACATTCCCGAGTCGGAAACTTCCCGTTCGGGGAATATTCCCGAAATTTTCCAATGTACCGGAAATATTCCCGAAACATTGGGAACTTAAACAAATTACATAAATGTTTGTTTCATTCACTTTTTGCTTTTAAAGCTTTTTGTGACGTTCACTAAAAATTAAATTGAGCAAGCTATAATTTTTTCAGCTTTGTAAGTTTTAGGTTGTTGTGTTTTATGTTATTGCAATCAATATTTAAATGCACATTTCTACAAAAACCTGCAGATAAAGAAAAATATTTTTACCTTACAATTGAAGTCGATTACTTTTGCTTCATTTATATGTATTTGAAAATACTTTTTCCGCAATACCAATTTTTCCTATGTTTTTCAAATTTATCGAGGACGCGATCGGTGCGCGGTGCAATGAGCATTTCAGCAAATACAGAGCTTTTTGGACGCGTGCCACTTCATCACCTCCTCTCGCCCGCTTATTTTGTTACCACTCCAGTTACCTTTCAGTCAACGACTTGAAAAGTAGAGTGAATTATTGTATACTTTACTTATTTATTAATTTTATTATTAATTTTATGATCGAAATATTTTATGTTGAAATTAAAGTTTTTTTCTTGTGTGAAACGATATTTTTTTTTCCATTATAATGAATAAACATGAAAAATAAGTTATTGATTATGACTTCTGTAGCTTCATGTTAACCCCAAACCACATAAAAACTAACCGTTTTGATTTTGAATTTCCGGAAATGTTCCTTAAATTCCCGGAAATGTTCCTTCAATTCCCGGGAAGTTACCGGGAATTTATTAGATTTTGAATTTATTTCGGGTATTACGTAACAATATACTTAAAGATAATAAAAACTAATAATCAGACGTAATCTTGGCACTGATCTTTAAACTCAATTTTAAATTCCCGTTAAATTCCCCAAGTGGGAATGTTTCCGGGGAATGTAACAGGAATATTTCCATTTCGGGAATATTCCCGGGAACGGCACATCATTAGCTGCGCCTGGCTGCGTCGCAGTCGCAGTGTGCTTCAGCGGCCAGAGTCTACATTGACAATGGCATTGTTTATGCCGTAGCTAAAATAGTGTTGCCAAACTGGCGCTGCTATAGTAGTACTGTTTACACCGTACAGTTTATTAACCTAAGCGAAAATGGCGTAATATCTGAAAGGAGCTCAATATAAGAACAAAAACACCCTTGCACCAAGGCTTCAAGATCGCGGATGTCACTCGAAACTAGAAATCCTATTTATGACTGTTCTAATGTTTATACCACTGCTATTTTTTTTATATGCTAGATCCCTTTTGACAAGGATTATGTTGGCTTATTACGATTCGTATCAGCCATCGAGTTGCGATACCACCAAAGTGTAGGTTTGACCTTATTACTTAACAGATTCAATTTATGATAGGAAGAACTTATTCCTATTTACAATAATTATAAATCTAATAAATATAAACACGCAAGTAATTAAACAATTTTTTTTTTAAACAACTATACTGTAACTAAGCACTTATTTATTTCTTAGCATAAGTTTAAGTAATTGCGATAACTGCTTCTACGATGAACATTTGTACGATGAACGGTAATTGAATTCCTAGAACAAAATAAAAAAACAAAAAAAAACATCATCTGTTATCAAGTCTTAAGGTTACTGGAACAAGATAAGGCACTGGTAATGTAATATTACCATATTATATAATTTACAAAAAACAAAATTAAACGTGAATAAGTAACTATTATAATAATATTTTAGTACAGTTGGTTCCTTAAGGGGTTACCCCCACTTGTAGCGCAATAAAATAGGTCATTTTCATGAATTTTTTTTGACAAAACTACCAAATGTTTTTAAACGACTGTTATATTTTCTTAAAGTACAAACTTTGAATACCTTTCAGTATTTTTTTTATTGAAAAATATTACATGATTTAATTATAAATGGCCGTCAAAACAATGGAATTTTAATTTTCACCTTTTGCGGTGACCAGAATTGTGTCGAACTGGATCATCTGAAACAAAAAATAGCGATGGACTTAGTTAAATAACAGTATAAACTAGTGTTTGATCGAAGGATTTAAAAGAATATTCATTTTTCACAAATTGGCGGACAGTCAAAGTTAATATTTCGATTTTTACTTAAAAAAATGGTCGTCTTTTGGCTATAAAACGGCCATTTTTTATTTAAAAAAAAATCGAACTATCAAACACTACATTTTTATGTATTAAATAAGCCTGCTAAGTTTCAAAAAGATCGGTTCAGTAGTTTTCGAGTAATTTTGGTCACCGACTTCAAAGATGTCATTTCGAGAAAAACGCGTTTATAAGTATAAGTAACGGTTGTATAAGCAACAGTCTCTTCTCTTTCAACGCTCATATCTCGGTTAATTATGTTTGGATCGACTTGAAACTTGAAGGACGTATTCTCAGATAGTTGTAGTTAAAAAAAATGCAACAAAAAAAAAAAAACGAAAAACTTCAAAGTTACAAGTGGGGGTAACCCCTTAACTACTTATATTTCTAGTTTGGCTATGTCTAAAAAGCTAGCTAGTTCAGTGACATGTTCTTTATTATGTGTAACCAAAATCGAGTCAACTGATCTATAATGCATGAAAATTTGGAATTTTTTCCTAATATTAATATGTTCCCGACAAACAAAAATTTGATGATCCAAATCGTCCAAGGTATTACGGAAATTACAAAACGGGTTATCAACTACTTTCATTGAAAATAGACGCTTCCTATTATAACATTTATTGGTAAAGAGTCTATTAAGTTGTTTAATTGTATTGCTCTTGAAATTAAATTTTTTAAACCATAATTGATTTTTACCACTTAAAAAAGCCTTAGTCCTTGAGTTTTGTTTAATCTTGGCTAGTTATTTTCTGTGGAACTCTCTTGAAATTTCTAATCGCACAGCCCACACCTAGGCAGGATTTAGCTCCACCCGAGAAGAATAAGCTCTGATTTTCACTACGTTCATCCAGTATTAGTCGATCATATTTTTGTATAATTTCAGACTGTTCCATGGATTTCACATCTCTAAAGCTCCCAATATTTTCCTCAACTATAGACAGATTGAATGGTTTTCTCACTGGTACTGTTACAACTACCCTATCAAAGATAATCTTGTATTTGTTATAGAAAATTGAATAGTTTGATCCATTTATCCCTCTCGCACATTCTCTCAATTGCTCATTGTTTGACATTTTCATTTTCATAATTTCCTTGGTTAGCATAAGGCTAGCTCTAAAAACCGTCGGGAGTTCATTTGCAATATCAAATGTTATAATATTTGGCGTTTGATTAGCCAAGCATAGACATCTTTTTAGAACTTTTGACTTCAGGCTATCAAAGCTATGAATCAAATAGTTAGGGGCTTTGACATATGTTGACACATGACTCTCCAGTTTTGACCTCACAAATGATTTGTACAAAACTAGTCCTTTATCAGGTGGCAGACCACTTTTAGTTCCTGTAACTCTTTTTATTGCGTTTATTTCAGGCGTGATATTAGCTAATTTCTCTTTTTGGAAATCCATGTCAGAATAATTATATTTAATGATTTTACCGAGGAATTTTATGCTACTGGCCCATTGAATATTTTTGTTATCAATCTGAACCTTGTTGGGGAAAGACTGATTTCTACATAGAATGATTCCTTTGCACTTTTCTGGATTGAGGGGTAGAAGAAATTTTTTTGCTGTTCTAGCAAATTTAGAGCATTCCTCTTGAAGTACATTAAAGCATGTAGATTTACCAGAATGTGAAGTCAAGATTACAAAATCATCCGCATATTGAGCCATCCTCGTTGAGTGTCCTATATTCTTATGAAAGTCCGCTGTGTAGATATTAAAAAGTAGCGGGCTCAGCTCATCACCCTGCGGAATCCCATTACTGACCTTGGTATTCTCTGATCCCAATAGTATGCTTCTTTGACTCAAGAAAGATACAATCCAGTAAATATATTCCTTAGGAACATTATACTGTTCCAGTTTTCTTTTCAAAATGGCTATATCAACACTTTCTTATGCATTAGAAATATCTAGTACCATGCACATCGAATACTTTTTGTCTTTCTTAGCCATTGATCAAACGTATTGAAACACATACTGACAGATTTATTTTTTGTGTATGCAAATGAATTACTCGGGAGTTTATCGAGAATCCTACATTCCTCAATTAGTCTGTCTTTTAAGATTCTATTAACTACTTTGACAGAAACATTCAGTAGCGAAATAGGTCTGAAGCTCCCTAGCTCAGCCGGGTTTTTATCAGGTTTCAAGATAGGAACTATTTTTATTCTTAGAATTTCTGAACTAACAGGGAAGGAATTAACCAGGTTATTTAAAGCGATTCGTACAGGTTCTAAACTTTGATAATTCATAGCATTTAGCATGTCGTATGTTATCATATCAGGACCTGGCGCTGATTTTTTCCTATGAGCACATATGGTATTTTGTAATTCGTTGAATGTAAACTCAATTTTAATCATAGGAGTAGGCATTGCTTCCAAGTAGAAATTACTATTATTACTTTTACTTTTAATTAGGTTTAAGTATGCAGCATTATTCTCTGGATTCCAGAAGGAAGAAACACTGTAAGAGCCAATTCTTTTGTTTTTTCTCGCAAAAGTCCAAAATTCTTTGATGTTGCCTTAATTCGCAATTTCTGTTATTTTATTAATCCATCCATTTCTTCTACTTTCTCTTACTTTAGTATCCCAAATCCTTTTTGCTCTCAGATAGCCATAAAAATCCTCCATTCTTCTGGATGCCTTATATAGACTCAGCAGTGTTTTTTTTAATATTCCAGAATTTGCTCAGTTCTGGGCTCCACCAGCTTTTGTTCGTGTGTTTTAAAGTAGGATTATTAATTTGATTTTCCATGACAATCTCCTTAAGTTTAGTTGAGATATCCCCTATATTCCCTATGAACGAGTTCTGCTTGATGATGTCTAAGATTTTTTTTGATAGAATGATTTGTTTAGGTTTAGTTTTGATTTTAGTTTAAAGTAAACGTAATTAAACTATGCTCACCTGGTTCATACTGGTATTCCACCTGATATTAGTGGGTAAGAAATTACTTAAGGTTACATCCGGGACAGATGTGCCTTTATTTCCTATTTTTCTACTAGTTGCGAAAGTTTTGTTCCCATTGTTTAGACAAAAGATACTCAGTTTGGATAGTAGTTTAAAGAGCTTATTTCCTCTAGAGCTATTACAATGATCACCCCAGAACTTATGTCTTGCATTCATATCTCCCCCAATAAAACATTTTCCCAACTGCATGGCATTGGCAATAATTTTCTTTAGTTCAGTATTGAAAATTTCGCAATTTAAATCAGGAGGACAGTATATCGAATAGAATCTAATGTTTTCTTTAAGATTGATGGTGGTGATACCCACCACTTCTAGTGTAGACTCTATTTTAATTTCTTGAAATTCTAAGTCTTTTCTAATCAACAGACAGGCCCCTCCTCCTCTGCTGTCCATTCTGCTTTTGGAAATTATCTTAAAACCTCTGATGGGATTTATTTTATTATTGTTTTGCGTAATCAGTGTTTCAGAAATAATTGCTACATTATAATTTTCATTATTCAACCAGAAATCTAAGCTAGTTTTATTTTTATGTAAACCCTGAATGTTCATTTGTAACACTTTCATAATTATTAAGAGTATTATCAGGCGTTTTACAATTTTTTACACTATTTATAAATATTTGGAAAAGGCTTTCTAGAATAGCTTCCTTATTAAGGATCAAATTTTCAACTTTGTTACTCTTTGGGAGTTTATTTAAAAATTTCTAATACTTCACTAGTTATCTGATACTTAGCGTTATTGAAGATAGGAATTGATTTTGTGTTTTGAGTCTCAACACTTTTAGATAACTGCATAGCTGACTTTGCATATGTTTTAGCCACTGTTGAATATTTTTTTTTCAATAGAGCTTTATTTATTTCTATTTGAGCATTTCTGTTCGATACAGTCGTATCTTCATCAATCATAGGGAAGGAACTGAGATCCACTTCGTCCAGAAGGGAGAAACTATTTCTATTCGAGATCTCTTGTCTGGCTTCAAAATATGATATATTTTTTTTATCAATTTTAAGTTTTTATCAATTTCTGATGCACTTCATTCTGCTGACCACAGTATTTCTCAGCATTGATGGTTTCGCCAGGTTGCAAGAATGAATAGTGGATAACTCCAGCTACAGACCACCAAACAGTTACCATTATTTTCTTTGGATTAAGGCTTGGTTTCGGCATGTGTCTTGGCGCTTCATCGGCATCTAGCCATTGGGCCGATCGGCGACGATTATCGTATAAAATCCACTTTTTATCGCAGGTCACAATTCGGTGCAAGAACGGTTCTTTTTTGTTTCGGGAGAGAAGAGAACTTGAAATCTCCATTCGACACGTCATGTTTTGCTCGGTAAGATCATGCGGAACCCATTTGTCAAGCTTTTTCACTTTTCCAAGTTGTTGCAAGTGGCGGCAAACTGTCGAATTGAGAATGCCTAATTTCTCGGCAAGATCCCGTATGATTTGGCGGGGGTCAGAACCCATCAAGGCAAGCAGCTCGTCGTTATCGATCGATGTTCCTGGGTGTTCACGTGGCTCACTTCCAAGGTCCATATCTCCGGATCGAAATTTTTCGAACCACCGCCGAGTGGTTGGTTCGCTAACTGTATCAGGCCCAAATGCGCTGTTGATTTTCCTCGTTGCTTCCGTTGCGTTGTGCTCCAATTTAAATTCGTATAGTAAAAGGAGTCGTTTTTGATTCACTTCCATGTTCACTTTCTCTTTTTATTTTTACGATAACTATGAAGTGCAAAACAGAAATGACTCCATAAACCAAGGTAGCAGTATTTATACTTCAATATGTCATATCATTTGCGCCGCCTTGTGCCAACATAATAGCTAAGACCGGCTCAGTCTGCAAGCAACCTACAAAGATTCAACCACTACCAATTATGTTACCACTAACACCCTTCGCTAGTACTGCTTGCGGTATTCTTTGATGTAATTTAGGTGCGAAGAAAACACGGTATCAAATTAAAATTAATTCTAAGTTCTATTCACGATCCAATTTTGAAAGTCACATAGCTTCATTGAAATGATTGAAGTATGGATCAGGCAAAGAACTAAGTCCTTTATTTCAGTTACTTTTGTTCTGTTGCAGAAACAAAGGAAGTGTTTGAGTATGAGGTGAAGTGAGCTAAACTGGGTTTAATTAGATAGCTTTACAGTTTGCGTTTTTAATGACACGAATTTCAAATTAAGGACTCCCATAAAATGCTGCTGTTGAAAACTGTGAGGCAAATTGTAATTATGCTCAAGTGATGGGAATAGAAAAGCGACAAAGATTGTCGTGAATGTAGAATATATTGCCTTTTATCCAGGTTAATGGCTGTGGTTAGCAGCTTGATGGTAATAGCACAATAGGTTTGAGTACTGACCTAATTTACGGTAAGTGTCGTTAAACAAATTTGATATGAATGATTACTTTTCCTATAAACAATGAGAGAAAAACACGTATAAACTCTCATTATACGGCCGTAAGCTCCCAAAAAACCTCCATCAACCGTTTTATTGTGATAAATATTATGCATTACCTTTCTGAACTCGAACGGATTCGATTCACCCGGAATGTCTTGAGTGCCATATCCAGGTAAACATCCTGCCTCGCCAAGATGATAATTTCCTTGGGATCTCTCGTGACAATATAGATCCGACAGTAAGACATAATAGTAAGAATTAGTCCTATGATTTTAGTACGGCTTGGTTCAAGGACAAGAAAATAAGCGAGCAATAGGAGAGTAGGTGCAAATTGAACTGATCGAAAAATCAATGCATAAAAGGAAAAAAACAATTTTTTTTAAGGAGTATCTGGTATTGGGGGGTTTAAGGTTTTGAACAGCTTTAACTTTTATGGTTGAAAAAAATATGCAAAGGAAATTGTTGAAAATAGTTTCTTAGATAATTGATTCATAATAATATGATAGTATTCATGACGTAATCTGTAGGTCCGATGTGTCTGAATCAGCTATATCATGTTTATCATCCATTCGAAATTAAAATATAAAACATTATTTATTTATTTATTTGAACCAAACAAGGCGTACAAAAAATACTTATAATTAATATTTAACAATTTAAATATATTTAAAATGTGCATGATGGAATATGTGCAACAACAATTTAAAAAAATATAACCATCTTTAGTAGGGAATTGGATAGGGGCATTCATGACGTAAGCACCTTAGTCAGAGCAGTTTTATACCAAGGTCTGAAAATAGTTGGGGAATAGTATTCCGCAAAGCTGTTAAATATTATGCAGCATCTGTTGATTGTTGACGGTGTGGTGTTGGTATTCATTCAGTAAACGTGTGTGCCTCGTCCGCCTTACTGATTTGTTGAATATTATCATATTGGACAGGGACGCAACATTGGTCAAGCCCCTAATACCATCAAAAGTAAAGCAGGTGCATATGACCACCCTCCGCAAAGATAGACATGATTGATTTAAAAGATTTAGTTTGCATCTGTATGAAGGTAAATTATCAAATTCGTATGGATTATGAAGATCTCTTTACGCAAAGGGCAAGAACTGAATCTGCATTAACTGGAGCCTATCACTATGAAAATTTATTCAAAATAAAAAAACTTGCTATCCAAAAAGGACCTATATTATAGATAGTTCGATACTCAAAATTTGATGTACCTCTTAAAGAAAACTAATTAACTGAAATTGGCCCAGCATTTACATATTTATGTTGTCAACAACTGTCAACATCAGTTATGCGTGAAGCAGTTACCGTCGGATACAATTAAATTAAATTTTTGTATATTTTTAAACCATAAACCATTATAATGTTTATTTATCTGTGTCTGTGCCGCTGATTTTGTGTGCGGTGCTAGCGTGGGTGCCTTTTTTCTTCACAATACAATTTTTACCCTTCTTCTTTTCCCTGTGAGGAACCAGTAAGGAAACAAGGTCGCGTAACGTCGCGTCGTCCACTAAATCGCGTCAACAGTAA
>CANBKX010000329.1:0-15977 GCA_947369275.1 Nemotelus nigrinus
AGGCGATAATAACAGTTCGTCATGGCTTTTCCATAGATAATTTTTTGGCGAAAAAAATGTGCATACTTGTTGTATGAACACACCAAAAATGTTCATACTTGGTGTAATTCGTAGAAATAATAATCAGCCCACGAGCTGCTAATTGGTACGTTCGCTGTGATTCCCTCAAGCGGGCTCCCACGCTCCACGCAATTTTGTTTTGCACGTGCATTTCGGAAAACTTTGGAGTAGTACATGAATGTCACAATGTCCAACTAGATACTACATTTGCCAATTTTCGGCCAAACCTTTGGCCTGTATTTACCGAAGCCGAATTCGGAGCCAAAGGCGCTTTTTGTGGCCGAAGGTGGCCGAAGCCGTAGCCGAAGCTTTGGTCGGACACTAAACATTAGCATGAATTCTGTATGTCATTTGTCAACTAGCTGGCACTTTGAAGTTCGCAGACTATAGATCAGTCTTTAAGGTACCTAAAGGTGACTTCCTCATTCTTTCCTCATTCTTCAACTCCTTTTATCCACTGAAAAAAACAGCACAGAAAAGTTTAAGCACCAGTTGTTCCTAAAAAAAGCATGATTTGAAATTCAAACATTGTTAATTCCCACTATTGGCTTCGGATGTGGATATCTTCATCTGGCACAATTTTTTCATCCAGCACAATCTCTGGTAGACGACATCCACCGCTAAGCCAAAGCGGATGAATTACGTTACCCTAATCCACTAAAAACACAAATATAAGCGGATCAGATATCACCCAGCTCAAATGGAATCGACTAAGTCCAGATATTAATCCGCAGTTTTTTTTCCAGATATTAGTCTGCAGATGTTAGTCTGCATTAATCCGCAGATTACAACGGAAACTTTTTGCAAATGCAGCAATTTTCCGCAAGAGTACGTTTTTCAACCCGTGGAATGTTTCTCACGGAAATATGCGGAAAATTTCCAGAAAGTTTCCGTGAGAAACATTTCACGATTTGATAAACGTACCCGATTTGGAAAGTGTGAATGCTCCACAGAATTTAGTCTTAAGACTACCACTGTAAGAGTAAGAACTATTCCAAATTAAAAAAATTAATAATTGTGTTTCTTAAGAAATATTTTTTTTTTGTCTGAGATTCAAATAAAAATCGTAGATATCCTATCCAAAGAAAGGAACCTAGTGATTGAACCTAGAAACGAAACAAACGGATAGTGAGCTAGCAAGAGCGAAGTGGACTTTAAAAAACCATCTCCGTTAGTATTAAATGGAAATTTAAAAGAATTTTCTGAGCTGTGCTGGAGAGGCTGCAGAGTAACTTTTTTACTCACTAATCCTAACGGAGGAGCAAAGATCTGATATTGGAGCAGTGACGAAAGCTTTTAGAAAGAAGAATATTGTAATCGCAGAACAAATGAAGTTTATGAAAGGTTTAGATCTGATAGCCGGCGTCAGCTAGATGGACTCGTTTTTCACTGATGTAATAAAACTAGTGGAAAATTATAACTTTGCGAATCAACGGGACAAAATGCTTCGAAATCGGATCGTGTTTGGTGAAGTGGACCGAAATATCCGAAGTAAGTTGGTGAAAATGGAAGACCTAACACTTGAGAAAGCCAAGGAATTTCACAGAGTAACTTAAATAGTGGAGGAGCAGGCAAAACATTTGCAATCAGTGAAAATAAATAAGAAAGTAAATTAGAAATGTAAATGAAAATTTACTTTTCTAATTTCAGACTCGTGCTTATTGCTAATGGGCTCAATTCCTTACCACGAGTCTCGGTCGTGGTCGTAGGTCAAAGGGTTAAGTCGCGTGCAAAGCTGTGGTAAATCAAATTGAAAAATATCTGGACCATATGTTTTCTAAGCAGGGAATATCCCCTATTAATACACTTAATCGTCTCAAAGATCTTTCATTTCGGAAAGAATTAAAACGCGTCTTAGGAATGCTGAATTATCTTAGAAAATTCATTCAATTTTTTTCGGAATTGAATGCACCTTTAAGGGCAAAAAGAATTTTTACAATTATTAGAAAATCTCTTAGCAAAATATACTCTAAAAGAATGCAGCGAATGTACTTAAAATTGAAGGAAAAATTTCTACATGTAGCAGATTTGCTGTCAAGAAGTGCCGTTGCTGATGAAATGTTTGATGTTCGCAATTTTATCTGATTTGGCCATATTTTAACTGATTTGGACTGCATCAGTTTGATTTTTAATTAAATATGAATGACTACATGACTGATTGATTGATTACAGGCGTGTTTGTAAAGCACATCAAAGACGATGAAATTTTTCAGAAACTAATAGGAATCATTATTATAGGATGGGCATCATCCAGAGATAAATTAGCTGGCAGCATAAAATTTTATTGGAACTTTAGGGATAAAATTTATGTTGACGGTGGATTACTTTATTTTTTTACGAAAATAGGGTTCTAGTCCTGAAGTCGTTGATAATTGAAATGTAAAATTTATTACATGAAACACATTTAAGTATCACCAAAACAGTGCACAGAGCAAAAGCATTATTATTCTGGCCTTTTATGAATAGAGACATTTGCGATATGCTAGCAAAATGCCGAATATGTGAAAAATATAAACCTTTGAATGCAAAGCAGTCACTAATATTACATGAAGTCCCGGAATAACGACAGTTTTTTATCAGCAATAGATTTTTGGTCAAAATGGATAGAAAGAAAAAATCTGAAAAGCAAAAAGCAGATGAGCTAATTAAGGCATTAAAAGAAATTCTCAACTCATTTGATACTACAAACAATAGTGGCAGATAGCCAGTCATTTAATTCGTATTTAATGAAAAATTTCGCAAAAGAACAGAGTTTTAACTTTATTTATTCTAGTCTGGGATATCCTCAATCTAATGGTTTGGTGAAGAAGTACGTAGGTATAGCAGAGAAGATAGAAATGAAAACAAAGGAAAATAATTCTGATACAGTGCATTATTGCAATAAAGATGCACGGGGGTTCCTAAACTAGGTTTGAACAAACTAGGTTTAAATTGAGAACAAAGTTTTCAATATTGAAAATTCTATTTAAACTAAAAATTCTTCAAAGTGTACGCAAAAAAATCATAGCTATACAAAAACAACAAAAGTTAAAGTTAGAAAAGAAGCCGAACTGAACTTTAAGCCGGGAGAAATCGTTGTCTATCGCGAGAATAAGCATTTGCAAAAAGCTTAGGTAGTTGAAAAGCCTTTCAGTCTAAGCTCATGGTAATACAATTTTACGACGAAATATATATCATCTTCGAAAATCCCTTAATGGGCCATGTTTTAAATATAGTAATGATGATCTTTCAGAGGGCAGTGATAATTTCAATGACGCATAATGAAGCTAGCAACATTAATAGCAGTACTCACTCAATATCACTATCTAGCTCTAAAAACTATCTGAAGAAAAAGTACCAAATAGTGCTTATCGAACACGTTTTGATCTCTTAGTTAAAAACCAACAGATTATAATTTGATATAATGAAATGGAAGAAAATAGAAAATTAAAGGATGATAATGTATGTATGTGCTCGAGAATGCTGAGTATAAATTTGCATGAATCATCGAAAAACGAACTAACTTGCTGACTTATACCTCCTTGGAACAAGAATTAAACATTGAGCATCTCCACGAAGACCCAGGTGAAGATATGAATAATTGGCTATCGGCTTTCAGGCATTCGTTTCTTCATGAACTCTCAATGGCTGAAATTAACAGCAGCAAAACTGTGGGTAAAATTTTGAATACAAAAGAAATGGATACTTCACTTGTCAAAGAGCTGATTTCTGCACCAGGATCGTCAACCAACGCAAATCGATTATATTTCCATGAACTAGGCTAATTTATAATTTGGTACATATTGGTCAAAAACTGAGTGAAACAGTCGCATTAAAAAAATTAAAATAAAAACCGAATGAAAGTTGAAAGAACACGCTCCCATTTACCTGCTGATACCGAAAAAGTGTCATTCTTCGTAAAAGAAATTCTTGAGCATAACATTGGATGGCTAAATAGGGTTCTCCAAACTGAACTCTACATCGCTGGATACTATATAAAACTACTACTACTACAACTGAAGCACAGAAGCGGTATAAGGCTTTCATTCCCTTCAAATATGTGTTTGGATAGAAGTAGCAGCAATCGCGACTGGAATGGTGTTGCCTTCACTCCTTGAAAAAACCTCATTACAAAAAATAGCCGTAAGAAAGGAATTAATCCTGGAAGAACATATTATATTTCTCATAATGTTACTATTAACCGTGAATCGCCATCTATTCGAAATCTTAAAACCTTATCCACCTTGATAACTACCATTTTTAAAAACCCCACTCACTCTACGGCATTAGTAAATAATTCAACATCGAATGGTCTTTTTAACGATGTTCTCACTCGAAGCAACTCATTAACACCACAAGCTACTGATAATCCCGTTTCTTCCCCCCAAAATGCAAGCAAAAACGTAGCCATTATTAGCTCCCTATTATTCTCTAATCATTCGGCCACATATGTCGACTCTACTGAGGCAACTACGAATGCTGTCTCTCCTGATAATTTGATGACAGTTGCTCCTCGTTGAGTTATGCATTTACCCTTACAAACAGCTTCATTAAATGGCCCCAGTCGCAATCCAGCATTCATCGAGTGCAGTTCTTTCGGGTTTTCGACTAATCATAGTGTTCGATATCGCTCTATAGTTTTGAACGGTACATCTCTTCTTTTGTGTTTTTCTGTGCTATACGAACAAGTCTCTATCGTTAAAAATAAGCAAAAGTGCCAGTGTCGATAAGCGCAAACGGGAATCTTCTCCCAGTGACTTATTCCTTAGGGATCGGTTGAAATTCCCTAAAAATCATTCGAATTCGCTAATGGCTAGTACCGTTAGCTCAAACCGGTATACCCCTCTACAAAACCTGGATGGAGGCGATGATGAATCTCCCGCAATCGGCATCGATAACTCGTCAGCCAAAAAGACGAAAATCCCTCCTATCATCCGACCGAATCTTGATCGTGACTCCATCACGGAGATGCTAAAATTTTTAGATGTGACTTCATACAACATACAGTTTAACAGTGTCGGGAAAAAATTGCTGTTGACAAGTTTAGAGTCATACGATAAAGTTCGATCACACCTTGTCTCGAAAAAGGTGCATTTCTATACTTTTGCGCGAGCCGACCAAAAACCAATTAAGTTTATTCTTAGTGGCTTCTACAAGACAGACTGCTCTAAACTGAAAAACCTCCTGGCAGAAGAGCATAATCTAATATGTGATGACATTAAGCAAATAGTCATTCCAGACAAGTCCCGTCGTTATAATGACGAGACGTTGTATTTACTATACTTCGCTCACGGATCAGTTAAATATTCCGATCTGGTCAAGATCGATGCTATCAATCACACAAAGGTCAAATGGAGCTTTCAACGAAAGAAAGCGCACTACCCCACTCAATGCCGAAACTGCCAGGCATACGGTCACGGTACGTCTTTTTGCTTCCTGCCAACTAAATGCTTGATCTGTGGGCAAGCACACAACAAATCCGAATGCCCAACGAAAGACGTCAAAGAAATCAGTTGTGCTCTTTGTAAAGGACCACATCTTTCAAATAGCTTACTTTGCCCTAAGCGGAACGAATATCTCTATGTCAGAGATCTGACTTCCAAACGCCAAGCAATTCGAAAGGGAAATAACGCCATTCGCACTCGCGAGCAAAACCCACCTACACGCAACAACACGAATTTTCCAACATTGCCTGCAGCCAGCACTAGCACTGTAAACAATAATCATACTCAAGGGGCGAGACAATCATACAGTACCATCGTTCACTTCATTCCGGGCGCAACTACTAGTTTTACGCCACCTAGTAATGGAAACTTGTCACCTTCTCCCAACGAACTTTTCTCAGCAACTGAGCTTATTAATCTCGCGCAAGAACTAATTTCAAAATTTGCTTTGTGTAAGTCTCGGAACGATCAATTCAATGTGATTGTTGACCTCGCAGCCAAATTTGGGCACAAATAGAGAAAACATAAAATGCTTACTCTGGAATGCACAAAGTATCCGCAACAAACACCTGGAAACCTTTAGCTTCGTCATTCAGAATAAAGTTGATTTAGTTATACTTACCGAAACTTGGCTTAAACAAGACGATAAACTATCTAATGCTAACTATAATATTATTAGAAACGACAGGATTGATGCAACTGATGCAACGCCATTCTTATCAATAAAGACATCAACTACCGTAGACTCCCAAACCTAGCCACTAAAGTCATAGAGCATGTAGCAATAACTATCCCACAACTTGACTTAACAATTATCGCTGTCTATTTCAGTGGCACGAATTTGAATGCCCAAAAATTAAAACTTTTTAAAGATGAATTGAAATTATTGACGTACATTCAAAATAATTTTTTAATATGCGGCGACCTGAACTCTCGACATCGGCATTGGAATTGTTCGAAAGCCAATAAGGCGGGAAAAATCCTATTTGAACTAATGACGGACAGAAACTTCTTTATCCACACCTCTGATGGTCCTACCTGTTATCCTCCGGGAGGTAACCCGTCTACTTTAGATTTAATAATCAGTAACGGCAGAGTTCCCCTACAGCAACCTACAGTACTGAATGAGCTTTCGTCTATTCATTTGCCTGTATCTTTTATCATCGATAAATACATCAATGTAGAGAAGCATCAGTTTTTCTCTTATGGTAAAACAGACTGGGTCAAATACCGTGAATTTCTTAACGACAACATTGACCTTCGTGATACGGATCTTTCCAAAATTACGAATCCCCGTCTAATCGATAAACTTGACTTAGATTTCACAAATAATATCCTAAGAGCTCGGGACCGGGCCACTCCCGTACTGACTCGAAAACCTGTACCATTCGAAATCGACCACTCCACCGCTGCGTTAATAAAACACCGCAACAACATTCGCAGAAAATGGCAAAGATCTCGCAATCCTCACCTTAAAGCCTTCCTGAACGAATTAAATATGCAAATTCGATTAGTGTTTCTGAAAATACGCAACAAACGCTGGAACGACACTCTATCAGTTCAGGAAACCGGCTCTAAAAAATTATGGAAAATTCGAAAAGCGTTAAATAGACAATCTAAATTCATTCCACCTTTAGAACTTGCTGATGGCTCTACTGTTACTTCTGCAAATGAAAAAGTAAATTCCTTGGCAGCTAACTTCTACAAGTACCACACACTTACTCTCCGTATTAATGACCCTGAAACCAATGACGTTGTGCAACGTGAAACCTCAAAGCTTTCAGACTACTCCTCTGATTTTAAGCCTTGCTGTCTTTGCTCTCCGATAGAGTTGAGAGCTCTACTTAAAAAACTTAAAATGAAGTCTTCTACGGGAGATGATGGTATCGCAGATATTCCTTTGAAAAATATTCCAAGAAAGGCAATCGTTGCTCTCTCTTACATTTTCAACTGCTGTCTTAAAGTAGGATACTTCCCCGTCGTATGGAAAAACGCAATTGTCATCCCAATTCTAAAGTCAGGCAAAAACCCAAAACTCCCTAGCAGCTATCGACCAATTAGTTTGTTGTCGTCAGTAAGCAAGCTATTTGAACGCGTTATTCTGTCTCGCATACGAAGTAAACTGGAAGAATGTTCAATTATCCCGGACTTTCAATTTGGTTTTAGACCAAGGCTCTCTACTAGAGATGGGCAAAATGCCTCACGACACACCACTGATCGCTCTTTTTTAAAGTATTTTACAGTATTGCGCCGTACTCTCAGTACACTGTTCGCTTCGCATTTCATTAAGTTTATTCAAACGAAAGCTTTCGCTCACAGACTATGCTGTGCTTTTTTCAGGCGCTGCACTGTAAGAAAGAGCTATGCCTCACGTGTCGTGAGGCATTTTGCCCATCTCTACTCTCTAAAACTCATCAGCTAACTAGAGTCGTCCATCATATTAAGCAACAATTTTCTTTGAAAAATTCTACCGGTCTGATAGCTTTAGATATTGAAAAGGCCTTTGACACTGTCTGGCATGATGGCCTCATTTATAAATTAATTCGTTTATCCTTTCCCATCTACTTATGTACAGTTATACGTTCTTTTCTGTCTTCCAGATCGTTTGCTGTTAAAGCACAGTGCCTTTCCAAAAAACATAATATCCTTTATTTATTTAATTGCCAAGCAAGGCATCAAAAAACAACAGAAACATAATATTTCTTATAACAAAAATCTTATAATTAAAGTATAATGAAAACATTTAACTTATATTTTCTTCAGGCAATTAAGGAAGGGTAATAGCTGGACTATGATGTTAATAAAGCCTTTGTCGAGTTATTTTTGAAGGTATATTTGGAAATACCTGGAGAGTAGTGCTGGCTTATACTGTTAAATACTCGACAACATCTACTGATGGGTTCATTATACCCGTAGCCTGTGGGGTGCTGATATTCCCTCAGAAGGCGTGTATGCCTAGTGCGCCTAGCTTGGTTGTTAATTGTAAATTTGTTCGATAGGGCTTCTATCTTTACCGTTCCATTAATGATATCAAAGGTAAGGCAAGCGCTAACTACCAATCTTCTTGAGGCTAGAGTCGTTAGATTTAAAAGTTTAAGTCTGTGCTCATAAGAGGGGATATTATGAAAATCTAGTGGATTGTAGACGTCTCTCAATGCAAAGAGTGAAAATTGTTTCTGCACCGATTCTAGTCTTTCACAGTGAGTAACAAAATTTGGGCTCCAAATTATGCAAGCGTATTCAAGTAAAGGCCGCACCAGTGTTGTAAATAGAGTCTTGGTGACCCAAATGTTCTTGAATTCTTTAGCACGCCTCTTAATAAACCCTAGCTGCTTGTTAGCTCTGGATAAGACTACATCATATTGCCGGTTGAAACGCATTTTTTTGTCCAAAATTACTCCGAGGTCTGTGACATAATCAACAATTTTAAGCTCATTGTTGTAAAGGTAGTAAGAGTTAGCCATAACATTATTCTTTCGGGAGAAATTTATCAAATGGCACTTACCAACGTTGAGATTAAGTTTATTCAGATTACACCACTGCTCAAGGGAATCAAGCTTCGACTGGACAAAAGAAACGTCAGAGGGAGTCTTGATAGTGTGATACATTTTCAAGTCATCAGCATAGAAGAGATGGGGAATATCAGATAAAATCTGAGATAGATCGGAGATAAATATATTAAAGAGCAGGGGGCCCAAATGACTGCCTTGTGGGACTCCAGAATGCACAGAAACTGTTTTGGACAGTGCCCCTTGAAATTTAACCATCTGTGTTCTATTGCGAATATAGGATATGAGCCATTTGAGAAGGGAACCAGATATGCCAATATTTCTTAACTTATGTGCCAGAATCTGATGGTCGATCCTGTCAAAGGCCTTACTAAAATCAGTATAGATCGCATCAACTTGGTTTCCTTTTTCCATTTCACAGAGAACGTCTGATACTAGGATCATGAGATTGGTGGTGGTTGACCTTCCTTTGCGAAACCCATGCTGTTGTTCGTTAAGAAAAGGGTCTATGATAGGTGTTAGTGTATCACAAACCAGCTTCTCGAAGAGTTTGGGGATCACAGAGAGGATAGCGATGCCTCAATAATTATCAACTGATCGTTTGTCACCGCTTTTGAAAATAGGCGTAAGATAAGAAGACTTCCAGGAGGATGGAAAGACGCCTAATGACAGTGACTTGTTGAAAATTATGAATAAAGGAGTAATTAGCTGGTTGATGCACTGGACTACAAAATAAGGTGGGATTTGATCGGGACCAGGACCTTTGTTGAAGTTTAGCTCGTTGATTGCATTGGCGATTGCTTCTCTAGTTAAAACGATTTTGCTGATGAGAGACGTTGGCTCAGTTGGAGCAGAGTAAACTGCTAAATTTGTTGACGGGGCTAAAGAATCGTAATATGAACTCTGAAAATGATCCGCAAATAAATTAGAAATTTCTTGTGGAGCAGAAGAAACTGATTTTTCTCTGAACATGGAACCGGGGTAGCCAGTCGTTTTTCGTTTGGTATTTACGAAATCAAAGAACTTTTTCGGGTCGTTAATAATTTTTTCTCCCATTAAATTCACGTAAAAATTATACGCTTCGCCAGATTTTACCGAAAATTCATTTGATAATAGATCGTAATTTCTTTTTAAATCCCCACTGATATTGATATCTTGTTTTATTGCCTTGTATAGCTTATTCCTTTGGTTCCTTAATTGCCTCAAGTTACTATCGAGCCATGGCTCAGAGAGCTTATTACGCTTTTTTATCTTGGGTACATAATTATTAATAGCGTGAAAAACTATTCTGTAGAAGGAAGAAACAAGGTCATCTAAATCACACGCTGATAAGGAACTTGTCCAGTCTATAGAATCAAGATAATGTCTAATGCTTTCATAGTCAGCATTACGGAAATCATATACAATTTCGTTATTGTATGACTGGTTGAAAGCGAAATCGATGGTGGATAGCTCAACTGTAAGAGCAGAGTGATGAAGATTATTAGAGAAAAGATTCTCAGCGTCAATAGTTGGACTAACCACCACTTCGTCATAGAAATTAGTGAAAATCAAATCTAACCAACTACCGTTCTGGTTAGAAGTCGGGTTGACCTGCTGCAAATCATTGCTATAAAACGAGCTGATAAGGTTGAAATCAATGGTGTCGATAAGGTTGACCGGGAGGAGATGATTATCACTCTCGTCGATGGTAAAGCTGATATTCGGGCGATTGAAGTCCCCAAATACGATTATTTTGTCTTCTTCATTCATGGAAGCAATAACCGAAGATATCATGTCGATTATATAATTGTAAGTGCTGTCGTCAGAGCGGGGTGGCACATAGACAATACCAATGTAAAGATAGTGCTTGTTGAATAAAACTTTAGCAAATTTGTGCTCAAATAGCTTACAGTGGTTAGTTAAGACAGGCACACTAGAAAAAGAATTATGAATGGCTATTAGAACACCACCGCCCCTTGAACCACCAGTCTGAGCGTAATCGCGATCAGCCCTATATATGGTCCAATTAGAGTCAAGTATTTCCTCGTTTCGGTATGAATCATTCAACCACGTCTCAGTGATGGCCAGAATATTAAAATGGCAAGATTTGGCGTCAAGAAATAGTTTGTTTAGTTTGCCTCTCATGCCGCTGCAGTTGCGATAGAGAAATCTAGGAGAATTGAAAGGAATTTTATTGTTAGGAATAATATTTCTTATGGTTTTCGCGAGACTTTTGTAATAGTGAGATATATTTGGAGCTTGCATAAGAGCGATAAGCTTCAAGGTCAAGTTTGACCTGATCCGGGGTCATTCCAAGTTCACCATGATAGCGGATGAAAAATTTACGAAGGGAGTCAATATCAGTGGGAAGGCCTTCTTGTTGAATCATTACTTTTAGGTGCGTCTTCGTTTTTCCCTCGAAACAGGTGGAATCGTTCACGTTATGCATATATGCAAGGTAAAGGCGGACAATATCATAGATCTTATGGTCTCTGAAACGAGATAACAGGTATCTACTATCTGAATCATTAATTGAATTTTTCGTTAGTTTCACTGTAGGAGGTACTAACGGGTCAATAAATTTTGTAGTGGAGGGTTGAATGGTTGCCGGGTTTGGTATTGTTATTGAACCGGAATTTAATGGTATTTGATCCTCACCACGTATAAAATTATTGTATTTAGGAGCTGAAATAGTGTCAGCACCACAGCATCCCCGCGGGAGTTCCGCAAGGCTTGGTTCTCAGTCCGACTTTATATAATATTTACATGTCAGACATGCCTCAATTCCAGGATTGCAACATTGCAATGTATGCTGACGACACTGCACTATTCTCTAGTGATAATAATCCTGATCGTATTGTCAATAATCTCCAGCAACAATTGCGTTTAATCAATGATTTTTGCAGCAAATGGAAGATCCAAATAAATGCTGGGAAAACTCAAGCGATATTTTTTACCCAAAAACGGGCCACGAGACACTTACCGAATCCACATATACAAATTCTTGGCTCTCATGTATCATGGACAAAAGATATTAAGTATTTAGGGGTTCATCTTGACTATAGACTCACGTTTATGCAACATACAGAATCAATAAAATCGAAGATCCTGTCAACCTATCCCCTTATAAATAGGAAATCGAAGCTTTCAGTAGCCAACAAATTACTCATTTATAAATCGACCCTGCAACCTATAATTCTATATGGCTGCCCTGTTTGGAACAACTGTGCTCTAGCGCATAAACGTAAGTTGCAAATTTTGCAGAACAAATGTCTGAAAATCATTTTTAACCTTTCGTTTTTCTTCTCCACTCACCGTCTTCACCAGCTGGCAAAATTAAAAACCATCTTGGAATCCGCTGAACTTCTCCACAGAAAATTTTCTGATAGTTGCCAAAACTCTAACAATCCTTTGGTTGCATCACTTGTCTACAGATAGTCCGGTAACCTTAATACTCTAATTACCGTGATTAATTTAGTTTTAAGTTTATCTTAAGTTACATTTAAGTTAGTTTTACGGCTACATTAGGTTTTAAGCTATTTTTCCCTAAAATACACTACTAAGCTTCCGTATGTATACAATCTTATAGTATTTGTTAGTTATCACAACTTAGATGTAAAGACTCTGTCTAAACTCTAAACTTAAGATATTGTATAGCACTAAATCACCAAATCCATCAATAAAGCTATTATTATTATTATTATTATTATTATTATAAATGGCCTCAGACTTTTTTATCACAATAGTGGCAAATTCTGTCACTTTAATTTACTCGCCTTCACTGAAACTTGGCTAAATGCTTCTTTTACTGGCGGTTAGCAACACACTTTCAAGTGAGATTATTGACATCACCTACAATGTATTGTTACAACGCGTTTCTTTGAAGAACAGCTTTCTTTATATTAGTTTGGTCTATATTTTACCCAGATCAGACGAATCGGTTTATGTGAACCCATGTGAACCCATTTATGTGAATTAATATTTTCCGTCACAATATCTCTAATGGAAAAGATAAAATAATATTCAATCGCCCCAAACTTACTTTTACTTCCGATGAAAACGACGCATTCCTTCTCCCTGTAAACTTTTCTGATTCCAACGACTTCAACCTAGCGAGCACTTTTTGGCAACGATTTGCAGCAAGTCTCTCCAACTCTTAACCAAAACGGTAATTGGTTCGAGCTTGTTTTTACTAACGCTTATGACGAAGTAGTGATAAGTCCAACTAATGACGCAATGCGTCTTTTTCCCAATAGTTTACACCACACTGTACTATCAGTAGAACTTGTCACTCCTGATTCTATTTTCAATTGTGTATGACTTTCTATGAATATTGTTTGAATAATTCAACTGTGTATGACTTGGTATGAATAATTCAATTGTGTATGACATTCTTAATGCTTTTGAATAATGCATGAATAATTCAATTGTGTATGACTTTCTATGAATAATTCAATTGTGTATGACTTTCTTAATACTGATTATGATTATTTTCAGATTGGGCAAATAATCTTTCAAGCTATTTCTAATTTATACAATATAATATTTGACGCCGTTGAAAGATGAGTACCTAAGATTAAAAGAGAGAAAAATTTTTCTAAATCATGGCTTGATAGGGACCTTAGGCATATGCAAAATCGTAGGAACAAACTTTATAAACCAATGAAGGAAAATATTGATGTAAGCCCTACTATTCGGGAAAAACATAATAAACTAGCTAAGCAATTCTTAGCAAATTCTTGCGATGTCTATTCCAATTACATTAAGAAAACCGGTGAAAGTATAATTCGCGACGCGAAAAAAAGCTTTGATTTTTTAAATATGATGCGGAAAACCACCAGTTATTCATCGTCAATGTTCCATAACAATATCACCTCTTCTTCTCCCAAAGATATAAGCGATTTATTCGCAGGCAATTTCCAGAAAGTGGTCAGTGCACTAGACCAATCCAGCCGTAACCTTTCTCCTTTTGATCCAGCTCCAAAAGCTATTGGGGACCATATAAAAATATCACGTGAATAAATTCGTAAAGCTATTTTGAAACTCGATTGTGACAAAGGTCCTGGTCCTGATCTTCTTCCACCGATCTTCCTGCGTAAGCGTCGAGAGCAGCTAATAGCCGCCTGCATACATTCTTTAACAGGTCATTTTCATCTGGTATTTTCCCATCCTACTGGAAGCTTTCATCTGTAACACCAATTTTCAAAAATGGCGATAGACGTTGTGTCGAAAATTATAGGGGCATTGCTATTTTATCTTCGATTCGAATACTTTTTGAAATGGTTGTCTACAATAAAATTTCTCTACAAATTGGTTCCCGTCCAAACGAGCAATAGCATGGCTTTAGAAAGGTTGCTCAACTAACACAATCTTGACCATTTTAGTTCGAACGTTCTGTGTAGAATGGAGAAATTGACGCAGTCTACACAGACTTTAGTAAAGCTTTTGCCGGAGCTGACCATACTATCTTGATCCTAAAGGTGAACAAATTCGGACTTGCCAGATTTTTACTTAGCTGGCTTAGCTCCCGCCCCCACAATTGAATGCAATTCGTAAAATATATCTGCTATCTTTGCTGTACCATCTTCTTTTTAACATATTCATCTCTGATCTATCTAACGTCTTGTCAAATATACCTCATCTAATTAATGCAGATTATCTCAAATTGTAATACACCATTAAATCTAAATCTAATGCACTTTTTCTTCAATTCAAGCTTGACTCACTTGATCAGTGGTGCAATATAAATAAGCTCTCGCTTAATATTAATAAGTGCCAGATTATAAATTTTACCCGTAAATGCACGGTTACGCAGAACAACCTATTAACTAGCATCGATAGCGTTTCTGATCTCGGTGTTGTCTTGGATAGGAAACTTCATTTCACCCTGCACTACGACAAAGTTCTTTCTGGTGCGAATAAACAGCTCGGCTTTATAAGTGACGAGCCAAGAAATTTGAAAATGTGTGGGCCACAAGATAATTGTACACTGCACTTGTACGTTTTGTAGCGCTTTACAAACGGAGATTTGCTTAGAGACACTTCAACTGAACTGAAGTAGAGGGCCCACCAAGCAGGGTAACAGGTGAGGGCTAACCATCAACAAGGGCAAATAAAGAAAAAAAAAGATAAATGCCCCGGGAGCAGGGTGCTATAGAAATGCTCCTGAAACCCCTCGTCCGCATCCGCGGAGCACCGTTTAGTCCGACCCCGACGGATGCTGCTAATACTGCACTGCACTTTGCTAATATGAAAATGGAGTGAACTTGCTCCCAGGAAAAATTGGACTCTGCTAATATTTCATCCGTCATGAAAATATACCAGCCGCAAGTAAAAAGAGAAAGGGGCTTTTTTTGTCCATAAAGGATCAGATGCAGCTCTCAAGCATGAGCTGTAAGCCAGTCCAAGCGAGACGTGACCAAACACGTTGCTAGCATTCTGAAATAAAGGGGAACGAAACACGTGAGAAAATTTAGAAAGGGAGAAAATTGCCTCTATTTAGTAGGAGAGGCAGACAGCCTCAGGCCCCTGATTTTGGTGGGCCCGCCCATGACTCCAGATGTTGCGGGGTCACTCCGCCCACTGACCTTGGCCAAAAACAAAACAAAAAAGCAAGAAAAGAAACTAAATGAACATAAATTATCAAGACTGATTATTGTAATGAAACTAGATAAACATCAATTATCAAGACTAATTAATGTCTCGTAAGTTTTATTTCATTACAAATAAATTATTTATATTCTGAGTGCATATTCTACCACACGTGCTCCAACCTGTTTCGATTGCAAAATCACTTTGATCTTAACAATGCATTTAAACTCACAGGGTGGAAAGGATTCCAGGAATTTCAATATTTAGGAAAGCCAAACACTGCAAAACTTTGAAAGCAGCATAACATAAGATAAACAAAGAAAATGCTTAGTGCCTGCAACACTTTACCATCGCTGCAACTAAGAGTCTCCCAGAATTGCCTCACGTCAAAATGAAATAACTCCACCGATTT
>CANBKX010000330.1:0-18800 GCA_947369275.1 Nemotelus nigrinus
GTATTTGGAGTTTGTTTTTATGAGAGTTGGCACATCTGCCCCCAAACTGGTGCTCCATAAAGCATTACTGGCTGTAGAACCCAGTTTTACAAGCGTCCATTTTGTTTTTTAGAGACAGTTTTGACTTCCTGTTTAACAGAGGGAAAAGAGCATGTGCGCTTTTTGTAACCTTCAAGCAAGCGTTGTCTACCTGAGCTTTAAATGTGAGTTTTTTGTCAAGAGTCACACCTAAGTAAGATACTTCTTCCACCCCATTCAATTGTTTGGCCCAACAATTTTGAGGTTTCGAGAGGGGAGATATGATGCTTTTCGTCTTTTGGTGAAAAATATTGCTTTGGTTTTTTGCAGTATTGATTTTAATTTTCCACCTGAAAAAATATTGATAGAGCTGCATGAATGTATTTTCCAAAATTAGACAGAGCTGTTTGTGGGTCATCGGTGGCAGTGTATATGCAGGTGTCGTCTGCGACAGTAGCAAGTTTTGAAAAATAATTAGTTGGAATGTCTGCTGTAAAGATATTTGAAAAAGAGTTGGGACTTAAGCACGATGCTTGAGGGAGCCCTGCAGGGATTTTTACGAGGCGAAGAAAGGCTGCCATTCACCTTCACTGCGAATTCTCTCGATCAGTCAAAAAATGACTGGACGATCTTAATAAGGGTAGTGCGGGGTATTAAATTTATACATTTTGTAGAGCATGCCCTCGTGCCATACGCTGTCGAATGTCTTTTCAATGTCTAAGGTGACTAAACCCACGGACTCTTTGGCCGCAAATGCTCTTTTGATGTCGTGAGTTACTCGGAATAGCTGATGGTTGGTTGAATAACCCTCTCGAAATCCAAATTGGAACTGGGGAAGGATGTTTTCAGTATCCAGAAATTGCTTGATGCGTTTCAAAATAATTTGTTCGAATACTTTTCCGAGCGAACTTAACGAGCTAATGGGCCTGTAGTTCTCAGACATAGCAGGGTTTTTTACCTGGTTTTGGTAGGGGGAATAATCGTTGCTCGTTTCCAGAGCGATGGAAAATAGGATATTTTTAAGCAAGCGTTAAAAAATGAAACAAAGTAGAGCTACTGCTTTTCTAGGAAGTTTTTTGAGTATTTTGTTTGGTATGCCATCAGGCCCTGGAGCTTTGTTGATGTTTATTTTTCCTTAGAAGAGCAGATAATTTCTCTTGGGTTTGCAAAACGCATTTAGCGCAAAAATGACGGTATTTCGGGAAGCGATTTTGATCGCCTGCTGGACCATAGCCTCTTACAGTAGAGTTTCCCATACTGGCTGTGATCCGGTGGTGATTTTTCAAAATCACTTGGCAATCAAATTTGCCTTCTCATGACTGGAATACGCATATACGCTTTTATTGTGGGAGAATGGGAATTTGATTAGAAACTCCTTTTCTGAATATTTTATTTAATCTCCAGAGTTGGCGGGAGCTGTCTTTTACATTTTTTCAGCATATTGTTCCAACGATTGTTGCGCAACGCAATAATCCTTTTTTGAATTATCCCCGTCAGCCATGCAGTTATTACTTTTTAAGTTTCTGCCTCTTGTGTGCTGCCACCTGCGTCTGATAGTGTTGCGTTGCTGTATGAGGGACTTTGTGAAGGCATCGATCTCAAACTTCTGAAATGCCATGGCTTTCCTTTGGCTTTGATACCAGAAAACACACATCTCTAGTTAGTTGTGCTGCAAGCTCGTCAACTTGTTCATGACAATTTATGTTGCTAAGATTGAGTTCGCTTACAGAGATATTCCGATTTCAATTTTCCCTGAATAATCGCCAGTTTGTTTTGTTGAAGGAAAATGTCTCCCGCTTGGTAATATTTGTTTTTAAACAGTTTTCGGTTTCAATTGAAAAAGACACAGGAAGATGAGGAGATGAAAGTGCTTGTAACACCAAAGCTGCAGTGATAGGGACTATTCCGTCACTAATGACCAGGTCCAGGATAGAACCTGAACCTTTGGGGGAGAAAAAACGTAGGATAAGGTGAGGAATGTATAAGTAAGTTTTTTCTCTGTTGTGTGTAATCAAACAATATACGCCCACATTTGTTAGATTTCTTACAATTCCCAGTACCTATGCCTGGCATTAAGATCTCCACATAGCAAAAATTTCCGATGACCGATGGTGAGACGTCTTAAGTCCCTTTCGAATTGTTTGAATTTTTCCATATTTAATTTTGTGCCCGGGAAATAGCATACTAATATTTTTATATCATTATTGATTTCAATGCCAAGAACCTCAATTACTGACGTTTTTGGAGTTGAAATCAATTTATGTTCCACCGTTTTTCTTATAGCGATTGCAACTCCGCCTCCTATCTTATTGATTCTATCTTTTCTGTAAATAATATAATCGGGATGAGACAATTTATCTCTGTCCGTCAACCATGTCTCCGTGATCAAGAAAATGTCTATTTTATGGTTGACAGCCAGATCAAATGCCTCATCTTTCTTGAATCTAATGCTTTACGCATTCCATAGCAGCATATTTAAAATCTTAGACAATAGCTCTTGTGCCAGCAAGATCATTACATCAGCCGATAGGAGATCACCCGATGTGTTTGTACGTGGCAAATTCAAGCTTCCGAGAGGCCGAGAACTATATGCAAGCTTTTGGTTAAAGCTTAAATTTGAACTTAAGTGGGGAGTTGAATTTAAGCTTTGTAAAGTTTGTCTGCTTGGAAGCTTTGGGAATTCACTCTCACCCATAGAGACTCTCTCACCATATTACGTAGCTTCGTGCTTGTTGGGAGTTGTTTTCCGTACTCTCCCCGCTAGATTCTTTTTGATTTCAATGTATTGCATCCTCTTGCTGCATTGATCGCTGTTGCTTGCATGTGCTGCACCACAATTAGAGCACGACATGCTATGATCGCATTTTACGGCTTTTCGAATAAAACTTTGAATACCTCTGGAATCCCCCAAATAAATAACTGCTTGCAAATGTGAAACGCTGTGTTTTTTCTATGACGTCAACGGCTTAGCCTCAAGAATTCAATTCGGTCATTTGTCTCCCAACATTTTGTCTTGTGTGCAGGCTGTGTGTGTCACAAATTCAAATTTTTCATCTGTTTGGGCTACGTAAGTGCACATTCAAAGAAATTTCAATAGAACAGTTACATTTATCATAATTAAACCCAGGGCGTCACATACCGGACATTTATATCCCGTCTACCTTTTGCACTTATTATCAAACAACGTAGTCCAGTGGTTACAGTGTCGGCTCTTGGATACTGAAATTGCGAGTTCAATTTTGAATCAGTGTGAAATATTTTTGATTGGTGTGAAATATTTTTGTGACTGGTGTGAAATATTTTTGACTGGTGTGAAATATTTTTGACAATTTTTATAAACTTAACAAAAAGAACAACAATCAACAGAAACAAAAAGCTGAATAATTCCAATTAACTTTATATTCACACATCCGGACATTTATATCTACTTTTCTTGTTGACTCTCACGTTAATCAAAGTGGATCGGTGGGTACGTTATCGGCTCTCAAATACAGAAAACGCGGGTTCGTATCCCATCAGTGTAGTACATTTTTGACCTGTATACTTTGTTTTTTATAAATAACAAATCCAGTTCTTAATAAATAAAATACATCGACTACTGCAAACCTGTGCTTTTGTGGGACTAAGCTATCTATATACAACTGTTACCACACATAATCGGTTCGTGTTCGTGATAAATTTTACGTACTAAACTGCATACTTCTTGGCAGCTCAATGATGAGTTTCAAGTGCAGTCTAGAGAACTGTTTCGCATTCGACAACACCATGAAGTTTGTGCATTGCAAAACATTCTGCAAAGCATTCTGCGTGGAGCACCCATACATGGCGCATGTATGGGTGCTCCACGGGGTTGGTACCATCCATACTTAGAACGCCATTTCATATGCACAGATTGCCAAAATGTGGACCAACTGATGAAAAGCATGTACGACAGCATAATTAGTTACATTGGTGCACTAAATGCTGAAAAAGCCCATCTTATATTCAAACATCAAGCTCAGGCTAGAGCAAACGAAGATATCCTGGCGGAAATTTCGCAACATTTTGATGTAGGTACTTTCATTTGCTCTTTCGAAGACTAATAACAACAACAACAGCAATAGCATTGAAAAGTCTCTTGTCGCACTAGAGGAGAGAATAGATTCTCTGAATGGCAAATTAGATACAATATCTTCAAGAATCTCAACCAATTCTGCCCCAAGCAGCTCTCGCCAAGTAACTTTTATAAATAAGCTGGGCATTGGAGTAAGTTTCGTTGGAGGCGGGGTATATATTAGCAACTAGGTGTTTAAATGGGAAGTTAAGCTGCAAGCAATAAATGGTGCTAAACAATTCGAAATGTAGTAATGAGCTGTAGAAAAGTAATGAAGAACAGGAGGTTACTAAGTTAGATAATAGGTGATCGTGAGAAAACTATGGTTAGTGTTAACTTGACAAATAAGTTGAGAAGTAGTTTTATGAAATATTATTACTAAACATTGTTGCAATAGTGAAAGTAATACTATAAGTTTGATGAGTTTTCCATTTCTGTCCTTATGTTTGTTCTTATTCCTTTCGTCTCTCCCTGTTCTACGTTTTTCCCCCACCTCTTTCATTTCCTTGTTTTGGTTGTATATAGTTCTGAGCCCATCGTGACGTAGGGTGAAGAAGTAAGGCTAAAATCGAGGTCGGTTTGTATCAGAATTTTTACATATATAAAGTTTACGGATATCATCACCATTCACACTATTCAGAAAAGCAAAGCGTATAAGCCTGCATTGGAATGTAAAAAGTAGGCAATGTAACAAAATGGTCGCGTGGATGAGTGGCGTATGAGTGACGGTGTTCGTCTTTCAATTAGTAATGCAATGAAACGATCCAGAACTTAAACATGAATTTAGCCGTTCGTGATTCTAAGATACGAGGGCGTGGGGGCTGTGTATGAATCAAAATTTAGTACTGAATTAAGTCCGTTAAGAAAGTATCGTCAAGAATTTCTACGCAATTCTCTGAGTAGAGGGGGGTGTCACGGTAATTTTAAGACAAATACAAAAATGGAAATTTATGGATAATTAATTTTGAATCAGTTTTTAGCTCAGAAAGAGAATTAGAAGGTTGTAATAGTAGAAGTCAGAAGTTAGTTGTTCAGTATAACACATTACACCCGGACACAAAAATTTACGTTTTCGATGTCTATTTAAACGCCTACATCAAACACTTGCATCAAACACCAATGCTACAATGTTGACATCAAGCACTTGTATCAAACATCAAAATGACGACACTTACATCAACCACCTACAGAAAACGCGCGAAGCAGTAGGCTATGTGAGGAGGGGACTCGGACCAAATGCCGACGCATGGTTATGCACGACAAAGCATCGCACTGCTCAAGTTACTCGTAATGACAACACTTGACCTACAACCCTTTACAAACGCGGAGCTGAACAGTGCTGTGTCCAGGATGAACTGGAAGACTCCGGGGCCTGATGGGGTGCCGGTTAAGGCGCTTAAAGTCATGGTGGAGGTCCAACCGCGTCTATTTTTGGATTTGTATAATTCATGTTTAGTCGCGGGTGTCTACCCGTCGCGATGGAAAGTAGCTCGACAGGTACTTGTGGACAAGGGGAAGAGTAACCTGAGCGGTCCATTAGCATACCGCCCACTGTGCATGCCACGACTGCTGTCAGCTGTGAGATCTGCTGGTGATCTTTCGTGCAGGCAGCATGGCTTCCGAAAAGAGCATTCAACAATCTATGCAATATCAGAGGTTGTTGAGACTGCAGCAAGAGCGGAAGAGGCATGTCATCAAGCCTGACCGGTGGTCTTGCTGGTTATACAGGACGTACAAAACGCTTTCAACTCGGCGAGGTGGACGGACATCCTCCGGGGCCTTGAGCAAACGTTCCGTATCCCAAGCTACTTGCTGGCGATGATGCGAGACTACCTCAGAGTCCTCAGGTGCGGCACAGGGGTCGATCCTAGAACCTGACCTCTGGAACATCATGTACGATGGTCTGCTGCGCCTGGGAATGCCTGCGGATGTGTTTCTGGTAGGTTACACTGATGACGTCGCGGCGGTTATCACTTCCAGATCTGCGGAATTCGCTCAACTAAGGAGCGTGGATCGATGGATGACCAAACACGGCCTCCAGCTGGCAGTCTTTAAAACAGAGATTGTCGTGCTGACGAAGCAGAGGTTACCAACTGTTATACCCATGGCATCCAGACAAGCAAGTCGGCCAGTTATCTGCGAGTGACCCTGGACACCAAGCTGACGTATTGGGATCATATCCGCAGGGCATGTGACAGTGCTCTAGTAGTCGTCACTTCGCTGAGTAGGCTAATGGCCACCGTCGGTGGTCCCAGTGGACGCCTGAGACGATCGTGGATGCAATGCTGCGAAACGAGGAGAACTGGCGCGCAGTCTCAACATATGTTGAGAAAGTGCTGCGCATAAAATGGGAGGGGGTTTCCTTACCGACCCACACTGAAACAAATCCACATGTAACATAGCGCATTATTTATGGTCCCATACGCCATGTACATAGTACTCTGAGCCATGCCATATGGCTCCCAGCGCCATAATGTCAGCATCTACATAGCGCGTGCTCCCATGTAACATGGTGCAACATTTATGGTCCCACACGCTATGTACATAGTACCCTGAGCCATGCAGTATGGCTCTCAGCGCCATAATTGCGTGGCGCAGAAATTATGACACAACACGCCATATTACATAGTACCATGAACCATGTAACATGGCTTCAGTTATGTCTTCAATTATAACTCGTATGTGAGGGTACGTATAAATGTCACCAGGTGACATTTGAGTTACATCAATATAATTGAGGATTGAAAAAGAAAAAGTCATTTAGATTCCCATAATAGTTTAAACATTGACTTCGAATGCAAGACACTACAATGAAAAAATACATTAAACACAAACCAGCTAGATTTCTGGCACCTTTCAGGAATGTGATAAAATGTGGCGATAAAAATAGTACATGGCGAAAAGTTTATACGAGCAGACGCTATGCTTATAGCCTTCCACGCCATGTACTATAGTCCTCCACGCCATGCACTATAGTCCTCCACGCCATGCACTTTAGTCCTCCACGCCATATACTATAGTCTCCCACGCCATGTACATGGCGTGGAGGACCATATTACATGGCGTGGAGGACTATAGTACATAGCGTGGGGGGCTATAAGCATATCGTCTGCTCCTATGTATTTTTCGCCATGTACTATGGCGTGTGGCGCTATATTTTATCACAGTCCCCAAATCGACTATGTACATGGCGCCAGAGGTCCATAAATTATGGCGTCTGGCGCCATGTGTTTTTCAGTGCATGAACTGTGGTAGTTTCTGAAGCCTGTGGTTACCGATGGGTGAGTCAGCACCACCGGATCGAAGCAGTGCTAAGGCGGATCACGACTCGGAACTTTGTGGGCTTGTAGATGGTCCTTTTTTTTAGTGAGTCAAACCTAACATACCCCGTAGTGATAGGTCACCTGGAGATCTGGTTAGCAGATTTTTTTTGCCACCTACACTAGGGAAAAAAAACACTTGACCTACATACAACTTTCGAGCGAGCATTTGAACTATCGATCTCGTTCGTAGTCATATACGAGATCGACACGACACGAATGATGACCGGAAGAACACGGGAGGGCTCAAACGTGATACAGAGGACCGATGTTAGTGCAAAGACACTTCAACAATGACAGTCAAGCTAACCAGTTGTAACGAATTGAACCATGGCCGCGGACATATGGTAATCCGATGTAGATCGGAACAATATGTTTGATGTCACTGATAGCAAATAGGTGACAATCAAAATACATACATAAATGGGGGTTAAATTGATGTTGATTCATCACGTTAAGTATCAGCCATCGTTTTTTTATAACACCCGTGTAGTGGGATTCACTTTGAATCACTTTGCAGTTCTCTTCCACCACAAGTGACAATAAATAATGCAACACATTGTAAACAAGCTGACAAATCAACGTGTCAGCTGACGGCGGCCAGATGATTTCAAATGAGTGAAAGATAATCTGTCTCAAAGTATATAACTTGAGTGGGAAGACGTTCAAGAGGAATCGAACCAGTTGAAGTGGATTCAACGGAATTCAGAAACTCTTGATATGATGAAAATTTTTCTGTAGCCGAACAAAGCGAAGAATCACTCTCTTGAACATCAACCGGGTAAGCGATCAGGTCGAAAGAAGGAAGTAGCTGTGAGATATTGAATTTATGCTGGGCTCTGTTTCATTGTTCCGATGGATTATAGAGTCAACGACGTTTTGAAAAAAGAAGTAAAGTAATACACCAGTGAAGATCGTTTTGGTGGAGAATGAATTTTGAGCATCGCTGGAGTTATATTACGGTTTAGTGGATTTGCAAGCGAGGAATGGACGAAATTGAAACGTCGAGCAAAGTTGTGCGCAACGAACAAATGAAGGAGAGTGTCGGAGCGACGATGAACTGCAGCTTGGAAGGTGAGCTTGAAGACGAAATATGTTTATATATATTTCCAATTCTTGAAGAATATAAAGTTATATATCGGTCTGTAGTAATATTGTCACGTAAGCTTTAAAGGGCTTTCCCATGAATGCCTCGACGCTTTTTTTTTCAAAAAAAATAGAAGATGAATTTCGAAATTGAATCTACCGGTCGTGCCATTTTTTTTTCTGATTGAACAGTAGTGCTTAACATAATTGAACAATAGTGCAGGATATTAAAGCCTTGAAGGCATTGTTACTAAAGCTGCTTTCTTCTCGCTTCAAAGCAACGATTGTTTGGGTAACAACCCTTCATAAATTTATCTATAGTTTTAGCATCAAAAACTTCTGTTCACGGGAACTCACGACTCGATATTCAGATCCAACCGAAATCTTTACAATGTAATAAATCTAAGACGCACCAGATCTGATGGAAGTGATTTTGAAATGTAAGCAATTCTGTGCCAGTGGTGACATCTTGGAAAATCTATAAGAAAAAAAAACTGCTTTTTGTCCTAAAAGCTATGATTCAGTCACCAAATTTTGAAGAAATTCACACATTAGCTGAATCTTGGTTTAGGTTAGGTTAGTGAAGAGGGCTGCCGGGAAGGCGGCCAGCATTAGGCCACCAGCTTGGGCCCATTTGCCACCCTCGTAAACAATCACACGCATTCACACTTACAGCAATGGCACTGGCGGGACTCGAACCCGCAGGCCCCGTAGCACGCCACTTTTCAGCCTGACGCCTTAGCAAGCAGAGCAACCGGGCCCCTTTTAGGTGAATCTTACTCTGAGCAAAGTTTATTAGAAATTTGGTTGAAATATTAGGGTTGAGCTTTCAGGTATGGTAATTTTTGTGACTGAAATTTTAAAAAATTCGTTCACGAAAATAAAGCTCTTTGGCCTATAGCTTCCAGTACAGTCATGGAATCATAACGAAATTCAAATGGCAAATTAAGCTTATTGTAGGCAATGTTCAGTAGAAATCTAGTTGGAAAAACAAAGATAGGGCTGTCAGCTAGGGTTGGTTTTATACTTTTTCTGACACATCTTTAGTAAGCGATGTTATCATAAAGTTTTCAAATCGATCACTACTAACTCACGATCACTACTAATGAAAATTTACAACAAATACTAAGGTCTAGAAAGTAGTAACCCTAAGTTTCGAGTAGTAGCTCTAAGTTTCTTTGTATCCCTATAACTTCCAATGCAGTCATCAGATCAATACGAAATTTTCTGGTTGACTTCAACATGAGGCAGATTTGAGATATTTTTGGCTTTGGAGCTAGGAAAGAATTGCCAGCACGGGGCGTTTTTGTTATTTTCGTTCCAATCAATGCTTACATTAAGTATTCACATCGTGAACATTTGCAATGAAAATAAGGAAACAATGTTTAAATTTTCTAAGGCATGCACATCTTTCGGATGGCAACTCCAAACACTTTTCTATTGCTGTAACTTTCGATGACGTCATCGAAATTAAATTAACTTAGGGTCTTTTATTACTTGAGGTGTATTGGTTTTAGGTAGGAAAAGTAGCTAGTGGTAGTTTTCTTAAATAGCTAGTGATCGAATACACACTCAAAATTTGCACAAATCCTTTACTGTTCTTCGAACATTAGTGTTTCTAGGGGTTTTGATGCGCTAGGGGTTTTCTTTGAAAGTACCTTTAGCACATCTGAAAATCCAGCGCCTTGGTCAAATTTGTGCGAAAATTTCTTGTCGGCCTCGCCTCGTAGAATCAGATACTTGTTGGATGGCAGTCTGGTTGTGAAAGAAAGTAATGCAAAATATTATTAAAATTATTAAATACGATAATAAAATGGTGGTCTATCGGATTGGCAGCTTTTAATATGTTGTTGGCAGCTACTTTATGAAGATTATTGAAAAACTGTTTGTAAATGAAATAAATAATCGAATGCTCATTTTATTTTTTGCAGGTAATAATGATGCTACCACTGAAAATAAACGAACTGAAACGGAATACGCATGTTTTGTTTTTGATGTGCTACATAATCATATCATGTTGTGAGGTAAGTTGCCATGCAATGTACTATATGGTTTTGAATAGAAAATAGTTTGACTAGTATCGATTATTTTGACTAAAAATTCAAACGAAAGATTTCTTCTTAGCTTAGTTTGTAAGTTAAATTATTAAATGGTAATGAATATTACTATCCTTTTGCTACTCTACCAAATAAATATTGTTATTTTTCTCCATTGCAACTCATCAATTAAGTTGTCAAGTTTTTAAAGAAACTATTCAACTACAGTACCTATATATGTCAGTTTCTGCGTGGTCAGTAACGACTCTCTAGACATGGGTCGTACAGAGGTCTACTTTCGCTCGGAATAGAGTATCGCGTTGCTATACAGTTCGTCACCAAGCAATGAAAGCCAGTTCAAACCATAAAAAAACTCTAGCGTACCTGAACCGCTAGAAATACTAATATTCGATAAACATAAAAAAAAATCGTGCAGATTTTGAGTGTATATTTTATCACACTTGCTTCAACCTGTTTCAAGGGCAAAACCACTTTGATATCATCAATGCATTTAAACACATAGCGTGGAAAGTTTTCAGGGTTAACACTTACATGAATTTCAAGATTAAAGAAAGCCAAACACTACAAAACGATGAAAGTAGCATCTTCTGTAATATAAATAAAGAAAATGCTCAGTGTTTGCAACACTTTACCAGCACAGCAACTTAAAGTCTTCCACAACTGTTTCACGTCATAATAAAATTACCCTGTCCATCCTGACTTAATCCGATAGCTTCACCGAAAGTTACAGTGATTGAAAAGTGTTCACTCTCCGAAAAATTTCCAGAACTTAGAAGATTTAAACATTGTTAATTTATTTTCATTGCAAATGCTCGCGATATGAATATTTATGGTTAATTCTTGATTTTTACTAATGTTCGAAGAACAATAGTATTAAACTCATTTCGCCGAAAATTCATATTTCTTTATATATACATATATATAGATATATAGATATATATATATATATATATATATATATATATATATATATATATATATATATATATATATATATATATATATATATATATATATATATATATATATATATATATCAGCAAAATGATTAAGGGAGATAATCTCTGGAGTGGCCAATCCGATTGAGCTGAAATTTTCGGAGAACGTAGATGTATATAGTTGGTAGGTCCATGACTTTCTCAAATTCAGATATCCTAAACCTTTTGGTGGCGGCGAGCGATTTAGTGAATTTTGAGGAACTACTATATTTCCAAGTAGTGTAAATTTTTGTTCAAGAAAAGTATTGGGAATAAACACTAATTATGTTCTAAGCTTGTCTATGATAAAAAATTGGAAATGTTGAGCCGCGTGTGGGTGCAGGGTGCCTAAAAGTAGGCAAGGAATTTTTTTCAAATTTTGATTTGTCAGTATTTGTAAGAAAAACAATGGATCATGGTGAAAATTACAGAGCGTATTGATGTTGACTAAAATATGAAACATAGATTTTCAGCATAAAGCGGGTAACCCTGTAGCTGTGGCAGGCTGCTGAAGAAAAATCCTTCAAATCATTGACCTTCCTGAAAATTTTTTGATTTTTGACAAACATTTCAAATCTTTGATAAATCTTATTCTTTGTCCTTTATCTCAAGATAAAATTTTCAAAATTCCCATTTGCATAAGAACTGCAACCCATCACCAAATTACCTCAATTTTCGGCACTCGAAAGTTCTGTTCACGAGAACTGACGACCGGATTATCCGATCATAATGAAATTTACAGGACATGTTGGTATTAGCTAGGACCAGATCTGATAGAAGTGATTTTGAAATGCGGGCAACCCTGTGGCAGTGGTACCATCTTGAAAAATAACTGAGAAAAAAAACATCTTTTTGGCCTATAACTTCCGATTCAGCCATCAGATTTTAACTTCCGATTCAGCCATCAGATTTTAACAAAAATACACAATACTTGGATGTTACTCAATGTAACATTTGGTGAAAATTTGGTTGAAAAATTAGTATAGGGCTGGCAGCTGTGGTGATTTTTGTCTCATAAATCTTGCAAATTTGCTGAGCAAAATAAAGCTTTTTTCCCTATATCTTCCGGTCCAGTGTAGAAATCAAAACGAAGTTCATGCAGTAAATGGACCTTAATGTGAAGTAAATGTCGTAGGAATTTCGTACAAAAATCATGAAAGGGCTGCCAGCTATGACCATTTTTGCAACTTTGTGGAATTTGTTTATTGAGCGATTATGTCATTAGATTTGCAATTGAGAATGATCCTGCAATGTAATTTACAACAAATATTAACGTTTTAAAAATTTGAAAAGTTTTAAGGGTGGTAACCCTAAAATTCTTTTCACCCGTATACCTTCCAGCGCAGTGATTCAATCGAAACGAAATTTACTGGTTGGGTTTAACTTAACCTGAAGCAGATTTGGTATGTATTTTGATTTGCTGCTGACACAGGCTAACCAGCAATGTGCCATTTTCGTAAATATTGCACCAACAGATGCTTCAAATTACGTTCTCATATGCAAAGCATTTGCAATATAAGTAAGGTATAAATTTTTAAATTTTCCGAGCTTTGAACATTTTTCGGATGGCAGCCTCAAACAACGTTTAACCGCTGAAACTTTCGATGAAAACCTGCGATGGGAACGAAATTCAAAGGATAAGGAATGGTTGATATGATTCTTCAAAACAGTGTATTACGTCTTTCCACACTTTTTTGTCACTCAAAGACAATTTCTTCGAAAACTAGTTTTCTAGCGGTTCAGGTGCGCTAGAGTTTTTTTTTTAGCAATATGGTAAAAGTTAGTTCATTTACTGAAAAAATATACTTAAGTTCATATACTTAAAGGTATCCAGTAGTTTATTTATTGAAAAAATTGAAAAATGAGCCAGTGACTCTACATCCAAATAAACGTCCATAAAAAAAGGTAAATTGCCTTGACAAACATAACTAGTAGCTGGACCATCTGAAACTGAAAAACCAAAACTACTCTGTTAGTTAATAAGTTTCTTGAGGTAACGCTGTCAAAGTTTTTCATTTATATTGTTTATTTCATTATTGCTGCAATTTCGTAGTCAAAAAAACGAAAAAAAGAAAAATGTATTTTCGGAATTGTGATTTTTAATCAGAGAAACTCCTATTTAAAAAAATTAGAGTTTAAAAATAAAATATCTCGACTGCGTTACATTGAAAAGTGTTCACAAAATAAATGTTCAAAATTTCACAAGAATCGGTTTGTTATTTTTTGAGTTACGTGTCTCATCGGCTTTAAAAACAAAAAGTTTCAGAAAACGCGTTTGAAATTTTTTATTTATTTTTAAAAAACCTTAACTTTTTTCTCTAGTCCCACAGAACCGTCAATACCGCCTCCATGAAGTATAAGGCTATCAGCAATGATGTCTAGAGCATCTTTTTGTTGAATTCTTTGAAGGACTTGACCTTCTTTGCACTCTTTTGCAGCTTTTTGATTAGCTCTGCTAATATGAATGCTATCCTCTTCGCGTGCTCATTCATGAGAGCTTGTCTTTAAGCTAATGCCCAAATCGTGCCAATAACTTTGTCAATTTAGCTCGGATAAACTTGAAATTTTGATGAGAAGCTCTTGAAAGACTATACAATTGTATAATTTTTCTTAATGTTAGCAATTATTGATACGAAAATAGCAAAAACACCTCGCGCTGGTAGCCCTTTGCTAGCATCAAAGCCAAAAATATACTACGCCTGCCTCACATTAAAACCGATTCGATGACTGCTTTGGAGTTAGTAGGGGTATAAACAAATTTAGGGTTCCCGGCCGCAACAAATTTCAAATTTTCGAGATTTTAATTTTTGTTGTTGATGGGCACTACAAGATCATTACTATTTGAAGAGTTCACGATAAAATCGCTTAGTAAAATTATGGCAGATTATACAAAACCAACAATAGCTGGCAACCCTTTATTGGTTTTACAACCAGATTTTTCCTGAGTATTGCCTACAGTTAGTTCCATATACTATATGAACGTCGTTTTGATTTCATGACTTAACTGGAAGTTATGTGTTAAATCCGATACATCAAAATTACTATAGCTGGTAGCTCCAACCGAATTTTTACCACACGTGGCTTAAAATAAGGTTCAGCTTCTGTGTGAATTTCATAAACATTTGGTAGCGGAATCAGAGTTCATAGAGCAAAAAGCAGTTTTTTTTCTCTGTAATATTTTCATATGGCACCTGTATGAGGCAGCTAATCGATACATTCAAAAACAATTTATCTTTTCAACCAAAGAATGTATTTAATTATTAAGCAATTAACAAGTTTTAAAACTTCTCCCTTTCAACGTTTGTGGAAGATAACAAAATAATAATTTTCTCAGTTCCTCGAATGCCTCAAAGCTATCTCTATGACAGAAAATTTCATTAAAATTGAAAATGGCGATAACACAAAGTGTTTCAGTGTTGTCCAACTTTTAATCTTAAGCATCCTGCATGGCTGAACTATCACGGTTCAGGACATCTTCGTCTGCTTGAATTAGTCGGCATAGCTTCTGTACTGGCCGCTGGCACTGATGCCTGACAGGTTAACCATTAACACCTTTTTGATCGCTTACATATTCGACGGATGCCATTCGGACGAGACTATTGCAGTCCGGATGAACGTCGATGATGCGCCCGGGCTGCCATCGCGTTGGAGTCAGATGATTGTTCTGCATAATAACGATGTCACCAATTTTTAGGTTTGGTTCAGCTCGCGTCCACTTACTACGTATTTGCAACGTTCAGAGATACTCATGTTGCCAACTCTTCCAAAAATGGTCATACATGTGCTGTACATGTTGCCAATATTTCAAACGATTTCCAGGAATGTCAGGTACGCTAGGCTCGGGTCGAACAATAAGAGGACGACCGATTCTTCAGGCGTCAAAGCTCCGATACCCTCTGGGACGTCGTGCAACGCGATAGGCGGACGAGAGTTGAGACAAGCTTCAATTCTTATTAGAAGCGTATTCAACGAGTTATATTGCATCGGCTGCTTGCCAATGACACGCAACACACAGCCCACCATGAGGTGAAGCTGCGGGGGGAATAAAATGCCAATTAACACTCGCATCTCAAGTAGGCTGCTTCGATTGAGCTGCATTCCACTGTCAAAGATCACGTTTCATGATGCGATAAGCTCCAACAAATAGTGTTCCGTTGTCACTAAACAGATTCGTACAATTGTCTTTTCTACTTGCAAACCGGTCAAAAACATCCAAAAAATACCTTGTTGTCAAATCTTGAGCAAGCTCGAAATGCACGGCTTTAGTGGACATGCATATAAGGATAACTGCAAACGTTTTGATGATAGCTGTAGTACGTCTACTACCGATACGAATGCTGAATGGCCTACAAAAATCGAGGCCTGTATTGGTGAATGGAGGTGCCACCAGAACTCATGAGCGAAGAAGACAAGCCATCTGTTGATGTAGCATAGCTCGGCGATGGTTTTTGCACATAATACATTAATGAATGTGTGGTTTCACAAGTGCACGGCAATGTATAACCCAAAACTTTCGACGCAGGAGCTGTAGCATCTCCTGAATGCCACCATGTAAAGCTACTACGTGTGCATTGTTAACAAGCAGTTTTGCGAATGTGCTTTCCTTTGGGGCTAACGAAGACTATCGTTGATCATATGGAAGACTTGCATTTGCTAGCCGACCTCCAAGACGCAGAATGCCACTATTGTCTAAAAAAGTGTTCAACGGAAGTAATTTACTATATGCACTGATACGAGAATGAGCTTGGAGGTGGTTGAGTGCAGTCATATACGCATTTTTTTTGTGACTTGCGTAAATGCCAAAACAATGTTACCTCCGTTCAGCAGATAACATAAAAGGTTGCTTCCAATATTTCCTGCCAGAAGGACAAAAACGCATCACGATAATGGTAGTATGCACCAGTCTCAGCAAAGTGCTAAACCTATCAATCAGAGAAAAATCCTTACCGTCTGTGGTTCTAGTTAATAGCCTTGATAAATTAGTTCGTCCCAGTGGCACAAATAATGGTTTTGATTTCAAGTTAATGACCTCGGTCTTAATGGATGTTAACGCCGGTGTAACCAAATCATTTTCAGCGCGTTTCTGCATACATGGGAGGCTCGTCAACCACATTGTGTGAGTACCAAGAGCAGTTGGAGCTATTCCGTGACTAACGCAGTCTGCAAGATCTGTTGTGATACGCCGCCAACGACTGGCGTCTGTATGTTGGATGAAATTAATAAGATTGGACACATATGGCTTCATGGTTGATGCTGGTTTCTTTATCTAGCATAAAACTACAGTAGAGTCACTGCACAAGGTATAATCATTGTTGACTAATTGAAAAGACTCACGAGCCTGATGGAGCGTGACAACGAGTAGATGTGCAGCACAAAGTTCCAATCTCGGGACAGTAAGCGCCTTAATTGGGGTGACCTTTGTTTTTGCTGTCACTAATGGCACATGGCTGTGTCCACAATTATCAGCGCTCTTGATATAAATCACAGCGGCAGAGGCTTTATAACTAGCGTCCCAGAATCCATGCAGTGTGATGGTGGTGGAACGGTTTATGCCCAGCCAACGTGGTACGCGTATCTGTGTTAGTTGAGGTAGTGCATTTCAGAAAGATAACCACTGATTCTGCAAATCAGAAGATAGAGGAGAATCTCAACCTTGGTTCGCTTTCCAAAGAAACTGAATAAGTATTTTCGCCGTGATGATCACTGGAGCTAGTCCCACCAATGGGTCATAAATTCTCGCTATCTCACTGAGAACAGAACGCTTAGTCGGTGGGGCCACATTTCCGTCATGTTAAACTTGAAATAGAACTCATCGTTATTCGGACACCAAAACAGTCCAAGAACTGATGTTTCTGAGTTGTTGAAAACAATTTCCTTTGCTGACACTGCAGACCCTGTTATCGCAGTAAGTGTTCGTCTGTCGTTGGAACTCCACTTTCGTAGTCTAAACTTGCCTTGTTGTAGAATTGTATCGACATCAATCGCCAGATTCAAGGCTTCATCAGATGAGTCAGCACTAACGACAAAGTCATCTACATAGAAATTGTTTAGTATACTGTTTCGTGCTGTCACTGCTTGGCTTGCATCAGCAATGACCAGATAATTATTTAGAGTACATTATCGCAATGCGCATATTACGTTAAACGTTCCACTTGCCAAACCATATGTGACAGTCTTTAATTGATAAGTCCGAATAGATTCCAATGGTGACTCTCGCCACAGAATCTGCTGCCATCGACGATGACGCTGGTCAACTAGCACTTCTCGAAACATGTTTTTAACGTCTGCAGTGATGGCGATGGCGAATTGACGAAAACGAAATAATATACGAATAAGTGCATCTTGCAGCTGTGGTCCCGTTAGTTTTGTGTCATTCAATGACACACTGTTAGTTAACCTCGCTGAGGCATTAAAAACAACTTTGAATTTGGTTGTCACAGCATGATGGGGAATAAAATAGACCTGTGATGGATGACTGCGTTAGTACGATACCAGCTCCATGTGACCAGGGCTTAGTAATCACGCATAAACTTAATATACTTTTCTTGCAATTGCCACGTATTTACAGGGAGGTACGAGTGAAAGTGTCCTCGCAAATTTCTGTTGCCACATTCGTCAGATATGGCGGGTCTTCTATTTCCCAAAATTTACGAAGTAGCTCGTCAAGCTTCTGTTCGCTATCACCTTTCTTTTGGCAAGATGCACCCTCATCGCGAAAATTTATTTTGCCTGCAAATTTGTCTGTCCGAGACATTGTGCAAGGCGTCGATTCACTCCGTTCGCTAGCATAGTTTTCTGTCCAAGAATGTATGCGTCGCGACTGTTCACTATCACATTTGCCTGTCAAGGGGAAGGTGAGTCGTGTGGTTGCATTGACTGCCGCCGGACTGAATACAACTCAACAAGATAAGTGCATATCGCACATAGCTCGTTGATGCTCCCTGTGATGATTCCATCACAGATAAACATCTGGGCGTTCCGAATACCAAGTTAGCAAGTGTTAGATTTTACAAATGACTCCATTGTGCTGTATTAATATGTGTCATTGTTGTCATTGATGTAATCGCTCGAATAACATTTCAAAGTTCTTGTCTACTGTTGAAAGTAGTGTCACTGTGGTTTGGCCGCAAGTGTGTGTGGTGGTTGTGCCGCTGACTTATTCGACCCTCAGTTCGCAATTTTTTCTACATAAATTTAACAATTTGAAACAAGATTCGATAAGGAGGCTCACCTGAGATCCTGTATCACA
>CANBKX010000331.1:0-14000 GCA_947369275.1 Nemotelus nigrinus
ACAAAGTGTTGTTAGAAAATTGGGTACATTGATTGACAAGTATCAAATCGAAACTAAACATTCAAATATCGCCTCATTCAGAACGTTCGAGCAATCTACAAAAGAATTATTTTACATCGGCAAATGTCAATGTGACTTGAAAGCAGAATTATGCTCATGTGGATTGATTCCAGATCATTTGAAAGAGTTCATGCGAGATCAAAATAATGACAGAAGATTGACGATACCGGAATTCGTGCTAGAAGTTGAAGAGCCAGCACCAACGTCAACAATAATACCAACAAGCGTTGAACAGAGCCATTCAGCATATGAACCAAGTACTGATATAGATCAGCCAAGTTCAAATCCACAAGATATTCCGCCAATGATACGAGGACCGTATACTCCCAGATACGATGCTTCGAACTTCGCTGCGATGTGTGATCGATTTGGTGTGTCTGATAGAATAGCAGCAGCACTCGCAACATCTCTTATGCAAGACATTGACGTAAAAGATGCACATGGCAATCCTATCATCATGGATAAAAATAAAGTGCGTCGAGAAAAGGCCAAATGCAGAGAAGAACTGCTTCGTAAGCAGTATGATGCATCCAATTTGATAGCATTTTCATTCGACGGCCGAAAAAATGATGCTTTAACAATGGAAAAAATCGATGAGAAGTTGCATGCAAGGATGGTGAAAGAACCACATCTAGTTGTTTTGAAGGAACCAAATTCTCAATTGATAGGCTACACAAAAGTCGAAAATGAAGATGCTGAACACAAATTGATGACATTTAATGCATTCTTCGTCGAAAAAGAAATTGCTCTCGATGCATTAATCGGCATATGCTGTGATGGTGAGCCAACAAATACTGGCGTAAGAAATGGGATTTTGCGTCGATTTGAATTGCATTTGAATAGACCGCTGCATTGGTTTGTGTGCATGCTGCACTTTAACGAGCTGCCATTTCGTCATTTGTTTGACACTTTGGAAAGATCATCGACCACTGGACCACGAACAACAACTGGAACGTTGGGCAAACAAATTGAAACTTGTGAAAATCTTCCGGTATGTATCATTTGTCATTTTTCTCATCGATTTTTTCCATTATTAAATGGTAAAATTTAATTCATCTCATTTCTTTTTTTCAGCTTGTAGATGAATTCGAGATAATCGTGCTAGAGAACATGCCACCTGATTTAGATCCATTTGAATTATCCACCGATTCAAAGTACTTATACAAAATGGCCAATGCAATTTCGAATGGTGTTGTTCCTGCGGATTTATCTCACAATAAACCAGGACCAATAGCACATTCACGTTGGCTCACCAAGGCGAATAGATTGTTGCGGTTGTATGTGTCAACTGAAAATCTATCAAGGAATTTGAAAATTTTGGCAACATACATAATGAAAGTGTATGTGCCGATGTACTTCAACATCAAGTACTATAATTCGGTGGTCTTCGGTAGTGTATTATTTTACAAATTCATTCGTTGGACACAATATTTGGATACAAATCTACGCGGAGTTGTGAATAATGTCATTAAAAACAATTCATATTACGCACATTCCGAAAATATTTTGTTAGCGATGTTATTTGATGATAAAAAAGAGACACGAAAAATCGCAATCAAGAAAATTTTACACTACCGAAGAAATCTGTACGACCCGGCACATCTTAGAGTTTATCAAAAACCTTTGATAAACTTCAATTGTACAGATTATACGAATATGATTGATTTAAATAGAGATGATGTCTTATTCGAACCACCGTTTACGTATAGCATTCCGTATGATCATTTGGAACAATATTTAGAATGCGATGATCCACCATTGCCTGATCCAAGAATTCCGGTACACATACAAGCAACGGAAAGACATGTTCAATTGCTGGCTAGCGTTTCTAAACGTGTTTTAGAAAAGAGTCGACACAGTGTTATGGCAGTTACATCAGAAAGCCGTGCAAAATACCCCCGACTTGAAAGCAAAAAAGACTTTCAAAAATAAGTTATTTCGCTTTTCTTCCACTAAATTCATTTTTTTTTTTATTTTTTACACATGTTCTTATTTTTTAAGTTGAATTTTTGTTGAAAAAAATAAAATAAAGATCAATTTTACCGAAAAACTTGTAATTTTTCTCGGAAAATAGACGAAAAATAGTTAAAATATGCATGAAACGCCCTCTGGCGGTAGTTATAGGTAAAAATAAAGATCAGAAATGAATTTCTCGACCCCAAAAACCCCCCATATACACATAAAAAAGATAATATAACGATGAATAAAAAAACGAATTTTGAATCAAAATGATGTTATAGGGAAAAAATCTTTTTTTGAAAAGTGGGAGACTCGAAAATCGAGATAGACCTATGGTTTCTTCGGCAAAGTTGCTTAGAATTGTCCATATAATCATCTTAGGGGGCAGGTCTAATCGACACAAAATTTGGCCCGCCCTAATATATATATATATATATATATATATATATATATATATATATATATATATATATATATATATATATATATATATATATATATATGTATATATCTATATATATATATATATATACATAAATATATATATATATATATATATAGATATATATATATATATATATATATATATATATATATATATATGTATATATATATATATATATATATATATATATATATATATATATATATATATATATATATATATATATATATATATATATATATATGTATATATATATGTATATATATATATATATCTGGAAATATTAATTTTTGCCCAAATCGATTTGAATACTAATGTTTTTCGAACATTAGTAAAAAGGTTATTGTATAGTCCGTAGAACCTTAAGGGAGAAAATGGGAAAATAATAAAGCTCCAAAGGCGTCGAGCATAGACGAGCTGACAGGAGACAAAAATGTAATCAAGAAAGTTCCGATCGTTGAAAAAGAAAATCGCGCACTGCGGAGAGAAGTGAACAAGCTGCGCTGCCAGATCGCTGCCATTGGACGCAATAATGACTTCGAACGTCAGCAAATCAGCCATCAATGAGCCGTCAATGGTGATTCAAGCAGTAGAATAAACTGCTGTTACATTCATCGACATCGACAAAGACTGCCAGGATTTTAGCCTGGGAGCACAATAATAGAAGGATAATAACTGCCGACAAAGGAATAGGTAATAGTTTCTTCCCTGACAACCAAATACGTCTTCCCCTCTCATTCCACTTACAAAAACTTCTTAGGTTCCTCCCATAACAGCCTATAAGATGAACATTCCAAAGAATATCTCTGAGCTTCACGTTCAAAGAAGCATGCTGAATATCAAAAATTACGCGATAGATAGAGCACTCTTCCTGTATGCCTCCATAGAAGACCATGAAAAGTCGTCAAACTAGTAAAAACGACTGGTCGAAATGCAACGACTTACATTGCAGCTAAGGTAACCTTGCTAACCCAAGTCTTTTGTTACCCGCAGCCTGCATAGTAGTCCGTAGTGGCTGAAAATTTCAGACCCCAGTGAAAGTCTTCTCAGGAGCTACCTGCTGCGTTTGAAATATGGTCCATCTTCTGGCAGAAGATGTCTTTAGAGAAAATACGCAACAAACAGAGGCTGCTGTCTTACAGATGCCAAAATTTCAGACATGTTTTAGGCAACTGGACAATTGTCCACCGCTGCATGAAGTGCCGGGAGAGGCATCCACGTGGCGAGTCTAAAAAAGTGGAAGATGTACAGCTTTTTTGCGCCAACTGTGGTCTGAATGGTCACCCAGTCAACTGTCGTTGATGCCTGGCATATAAGAAAATGTCAGTCAGAATTAAAGCGAAGAATATTCGCCGTGCTCAGACTCGCAAGGAACGTCAGGAGTTTGTGACACAGAGCATCTCGAATCACAGGCAAAGTGGTATTTTATACGCATAAGTAGGAGAAAATACTTCTACTGGTGCTCGGAATCATCTCGAGCCAATACAAATCTTAGACTCATAAATTACTTTATCACCCAAGTATTGGCAACAGGAACTAATGCTGAGGGGAAGGTTGCCACTCTTAAACTGCTGACTACCATTCTTGAGAAAGTTGGTTAAAGTGGCTACATTAAATAAAACTTTGCTTATCTCGATGGCGAAAGGAACTTCTGCTCGACATCTCCTAAACACAATAAATTCGGATATCGTATTGATAACGGAAACCAAACTCTCAGAGTTCCATAAGGTTAGCTTTAATGGATTCGCCACTGTCTTTGACAATCAAAATGGTGGCTCTGCACTCCTGGTTAGAAGTAATCTGGACATGAACCCGTCACGGCTTCCGATCTTAAATGCTGCTCCGTTGCTCACAACGGTGATCAAAACAATGGATGACAGGAAAACCTTTATTGTATCTCTGTACGTTCGATTTAGTTCGTCAAAGCCAAGATTATTGCATGATTTTGGCGTCATTAACTCACTCACTTCTCAGTACAAATATTTGCTTATCGGTGGCAATATGAACTCGATACACACAACTTGGGAAGTTTTGGTGACGAATGGAAACGGCAGGGTGTTGCTCGAATCGCTGCAGCTAAGCAGTCCTTCTGTTCCCTTGCAAGTAGTTGCTCCGAACTCACCAACAAGCCCAACTGGTAGCTCAACAATATATTTTTCCCCTCTCAGACGACCTTCTCAATAACATTAATTGTTCAAACTGTTGGACACACGCTGGTATGTCTGATCACTTTGCCGTGAAGCTTTGACTTCAATTTTGCTCATTGTTTAGCTTCATGAGAAGACCCCCAGAGACAACTTAGTCTTCTGAAAACACCGATCGGGGCGAATTTAAGCGCTGCATAGACGTTGCGGGAAGAAATCTTTTTGTTTGTGTGACCGTAAACTTAGCAAACTCTCAGGTTGATAGCCTTATAGAGTCTTTTAATAAAATCATGAATAAAACCATTGCCCAGAATACAGCTTGATCTCACTTGACCAATATTAGAATCAAACGCTACCCGAGGAAATTGCCAAGAACGTAAAAGTGACACACCTTTGGCGCTCCAAGTTAGAGTGAATTTATATTTTCTGAGCGCTAATCTTAACAGCCCCCGCTGTTTTTCTTCGTTGAAATTTAATATCATTACGAAGACGTAGCAGCATCGCAGTATGACGATGGGCAGGCGATATTGCATATCATTGTCGAAAATTTACAATTTAATTATGCAATATTTTTAAAAATCGACTAAGCACACAAGCCACTACTTCCAAATATCAACTATTTCAGTGAAATCAATAATCATAAATCATTCATCAAAATCATAAAAATCACAATGAGCACCTTGTGGAGCGGCTGGATGACATTCGACCAGGTCCCGACATTTTTGAAGAAATAAAATTGATTTCTGATAAATATAACAGCCAGGAATTGGTAGTGACGACTTACACTGAATCAGTAGCTCTGCACCAATCAACATACCTACATATACCTTTAGGTTTGTCGAATTTAGTGTCAGCCAGGGAAATATTTGAAGGTATCGGCCAATTCGTAGTATCGACCTTTGAGTTGGATGTTATTCTTTCTGGGAATGTGCATGACAGCAAACAGCCATGCACATTCGCGGACAGAATAACATCCAACTCAAAGCGTCGATACTACGAATTGGCCGATACCTTCAAATACATCCCTGGCTGACACTACATTCGACAAACCTAAAGGTATATGTAGGTATGTTGATTGGTTCAGAGCTATTTTGCTCTCTGATGAGTAATGGAAAAATGTCAATGGTCACGGTCACGGTCGCCAATGAATAATTAATTAATTAATAGACCTGCAATATCCAGATGGATTAGAAACAACTGAGTTTGATTCAATTCAGAAAATTATTAAAATTTTACTCCCTGTAAAATTGACTGTGGAAGTTTTAAGTTGCAAAGATGCAAACTTATTCACTGCTAATACTTCATCAAGATTTTTATTTAGGCAATTAGGAGAAAAATGGTCCATTCTTACGAACACTATGAAAATTGCAAAATTGGACCGAATAAAAGAACGTTAGTGTACCGATATATCTGGTATGCTAAACTATCTCGAGAATCCACATTGTGCCAGCGAAAATTTACCAAGTGAAATAAAATCTGTATATTTGAATCCAAGCAACGCAAATATTAAAAAAAATTACTTCAATAATCAAAGATATGAGGAGAACCCATTAGATACCAACATTGAATCAGAACAACGTAGTCGTCAATTGACGCTACACGAAGAGCTGCAAAAGTATGAAAATATTCAATCGTGAATTGTCGCAAGAAACTGATCTAATTAAAATCATTACAAAAAAAATAAATCTTTTCGAAAGTGGTGGCACTCGTTGACATAATTTGGAGCAGGCGAACTAATATTTATCGACTGTCCCACTGACAAGTATCGAGCTAGAACGAGTTTTTTCCACGGCGTCTAACATTGGGAACAAATTTAGAAGCAGGTTTGAAGACGATACTTTGGATGCTTTGCTATTGCTTCAATGTTACTTCCAAAAAAAAACTAATGAGCTTTGGTCGAATTTTTTATATGTTTCTTTATTATGTATGTATCTCAATTTTAAAAGTTTTAATTTGTTGTTGTAATTTTAATTTTTGTCTTCACATTGTCAACGTCTTGGATAATCAAAATTATTGTTTTCATTTGAATCAATTATTTAAACTAGTAAAAAAAACATATTTTTTATACAGTTTTGAACTTTCTTATTGTTCTAGTTTAGTAAAAACTTGCCCTATTTTGTTGTGTTATTTTTTGAATCTAGAACCCCGGGATCCCGGGATTGTCGATTTTTTAATCCCGTAATCCCGGGATTGGAACCCCTAGATGTGATGCATTTGTTTGTTTTCGTTCATTTATTGAGAAAGCATTAAAAAAAATGTCAGCAAAGCATATGAATGAATCAAACTCTATGCTTACAATAGCCGCTTGTACATACATTAAAAAGCGAAAACCAAAAAGGAAGTGACGAAACGATGTAATGTAGATTGAAAATGAATGAATTATTTAAATTTGGTCAAATAACTCATAAGGTGACAAAAGGATGGCTTGTAGATCGAAAACGAATGAGTTATTTAAATTTGGTCAAATAACTCTCACTGGAATCTTCTGATTAATAATTATTTAGGAATGGATGAGACGAAATACAATACGTTGCTCCAGTTGGTCACTCCGTCCATCAAGAAAAAAGATACGAATATGAGACAAGCCATTACTCCTCGCGAAAGATTGACCGCTATTCCGTGGGCTTTGGGTCAACTAATATAAAAATATGATTTACTTTATTCTCTGATTTTTTTATGGGAGATTGCACATTAAAATATTAATATGCGAGATTGCACATCAAAATATTAGGAACGTCACTAGTGTATGTATTATACAGCGTCGGGCTGAATACCGATTCTTGTGGCACTCCTGCTGGTAAGAGGTATGGAAATATGGTTTCAAAGTTTATGAAGACAAAAAAATTCCTGGTTTTTAGCAAGTTTCCAAAACAAATTTATTAATTCAGTCGGATAATTCAATCTGAGCATTTTATGTATTAAATCATAAGGCCAGACAGTATCGAATGTTTATCTAAAAATATTACACCCGTTGAATTCCTGATATCGAAGCTACGTCCACGTTTTTTCAGTCAAATCAAAGTTTTGGTATCTAGAGTTCAATTTATAAAGGTCTTTCGACGTTCTCTGCGCTCCAAAATAGAGAGCCAATAACCGGTTTTGAATAAGAATGAAAAATTGTACGAAAACAAAAATTGTACGAATCTATTGCAATCCAAGAAAAGCATCATATGCATAATTTTTATTCAACCATACTTGCGAATAAAATTGCATAAAATGGAAGAATTTAGTAAATTGCAAAACTTATACGAAAGCATATCAAATCCAGCCACATGGCAATATTTATCATTGCTCACAGAAGAAGTATTTACTTGAATCCCACTTTAAGCCAACACATCAAAGCAATGCATAACTTACATCTTTTTACTACATATTTTGACACACTGCTCTTGAATCTTATCGGCTTAGTTCTATTGCACTTTATTTAATGCCGCTCACTGTCATCAACCCTTCATCATAATGCTCACATATTCATTTCCTCATTCATATTCTCCTGGCCCGATGCCAGGAAAATTCTTTGCAGTCATGTTACGTTGTCGTCACTTCCACCACTGTACCCGTCACAAAATAATGTTGACCGCGGGACTTTCAACGTTACGGAACATTTTCTCCGTATACCTATCTGGGTATTTTTAATTCCAGGGACGCCACTTGTTGGCTGCACACATGGCTTGGCACATTCATGTGATCCAGAGGTCAGCTGGTAGCTCCTCGAAGTAAACATGACGCTACGATTTTTCCCACTAAAGCATAGTACTGAGTTCGATTTCACGCGAAATTTTCATACAAAATTTCGCGCGAAATCTGTTTCGGCGAAAATTTCGCTTGAAAATAAGCAAGTTTGGTACTGTGTTCTTAGCATGAAAAGTTGCTTTCGCTTTGAAAACATAGATGGCACTGAAACATGTTGTCAATCATTTCACGCCAATTTAGTTTGTGCAGTTCATTCTTTCGAGCGAAAACGTGACATTTAGTGTTTCAATTTGAAAATTGAGCAGTGCAAATGACTTTCCAATAAGAAAATCGATCGAAAAGTGAAATTCTTGACATTTTATCCGTCAAGAATGAGCAGTGTCTCTGCTTTTCTCCGTTGTCAAAATTTTCGCTCGAAAGAATGACCAGATAATGGAAACATGTCAAAATTTCACGTGAACTCGAACTCAGTACCAGCCTTAAAGCATAGTACTGAGTTCGATTTCACGTGAAATTTTCATACAAAATTTCACGTGAATTGATTTCGGCGTTCTTAGCATGAAAAATTGCTTTGAAGTTGCTTTCGCTTTGAAAACATAGATGGCACTGAAACATGTTGTCAATCATTTCACGCCAATTTAGTTTGTGCAGTTCATTCTTTCGAGCGAAAAAGTGACATTTAGTGTTTCAATTTGAAAACTGAGCAGTCCAAATGACTTTCCAATAAGAAAATCGATCGAAATTCTTGACATTTTATTCGTCAAGAATGAGCAGTGTCTCTGCTTTTCTCCGTTGTCAAAATTTTCGCTCGAAAGAATGACCAGATAATGGAAACATGTCAAAATTTCTCGTGAACTCGAACTCAGTACCAGCCTTAAGCCTGGACATTCCAAAAATCAAGTATCTTCGTCATCGTCATATTCGCTCATGACGTCAATTTTTGTGATTACGAAATTGAAGCGAATCAATTCCAAGACAAACGTCATTTCATGAATTCAGATTGAAGGGAAATAGAATAAATAGAACTATCCAAAAGGCGATTGCCCCTCTGGCGAGTATGACTTTCCCAAAATTAGATCAGATTACGACATAAGAATTCTGGAATCTGGCGTGTGGTACCTGTTGGCTTCGTGGTTTAGCTGGCATGCACGAAGGAACTGAGAGCGGCTTATGACAGTACATCGACCACGTTCATTATGCTGGGTCAATGTGTTGTAAGCATTTTTTTCAATTTGGTATGGACGTGATGGGTGGGACGATGGTATTGTTACAGAACAATGGAAGTCATCGATCCTATTGACCCGTTCTAGCAAGAGCCATCGGCGTTGATTACTTGAAGGAATTACTTATAGGCAGAAATGACATCTTGTTCCCCATTCCTATTGGGAGCACTTTGAATTCATTTACGAAACCACACATCTCATGTTACTCCTATTTCTATTGTTTCATGAAATATTAAGGCTACGAAACCTGCCATCTTTCAGCAAATCCTGGCTCTAAGAAATGGGTATTTTATTACAGCCATGAGCACGCCACATCCGATGTTTTTGTTCCAGCAACTCCGGCTACTGATGCCTGATACGCGCCCGTTCCATACGTTTGAGCATTAAATTTCCCGAGCGTAGTTTCGGTAGCGTGAATGCGCGAAAAGTGACGGCAGCCGCCTGGCGCTGAGAATTCTAAAACGAATAATAAATTAAAAGGGTTTATCCCTCGAGTCCTTAATAGTCTGGCCTCGTGCACGCGTTCATGCAATAAATTACATGGTATTCACCAATTTCACTGAAACCATCAGCTCCTGAGTTCGATTCCATGTGAGAATCGACCACGACTCGAAATGCTGTTTCTCGCTAGCATATTGTCCGCTCGAAGGTGAGGCTCACTCTCTACTGGCTATTGCTGGTGTTCTTTTTTGCACTTTCAATCATTATGCTGGTTAGGTGCTGTCCAAAGTTGAATGCATTGATAAAAGTCATGGATTACTTAAGAATCCAAGAGAGATTAACTAGCCGCGATTTTCAGTATTTTCTGGTTATTTTTGTGGTAAAGCAACATGGATGACTTAATCAGTGGTGATCAGATTCAAAGCATTGTTCGAAGAGCCTTAGTATTAAAATCACTTTGGCAAAAATTCATATATATATAAATATATATATATATATATATATATATATATATATATATATATATATATATATATACCTATATATATATATATATATATATATATATATATATATATATATATATATATATATATATATATATATATGTATATATATATATATATATATATATATATATATATATATATATATATATATATATATATATATTTTATTTTATTTTATTTTATTTCTCAACCAAGCAAGGTACAAGTAACATAAACAGTAAAAAAAACAAAATTGGAAATTACGAGTACATAGAAATAAAGCGTAAAATTAAATAAAATAATTAACAAGATAAATCAATAACAAATTAATAAATAACAAATAAATAAAACATTGAACATATAGCTTAGGATAAAGGGTTGCGGATGGCTTTGAAAAGGGAGGATTTGAAGGATAATTTTGAGACTGTTGGAGAATACAGATTACTTATGCTATTGAATATCCTGCAGCATCTATTTATCGGCTCATTAGCTGCGTAAGTAGTGGAGTGTGGATATTCCTTAAGTAAACGAGAGTACCTCGTGTTTCTTACAGGGTTATTCAAAACTATTTTGCTATTCAGGAATTCAACTTTGATGACGCCTCTAATGACGTCGAATGTGAAGCAGGCCGAAAGCATCTTTCTTCTAGATGCAAGTGTTAATAAGTTTAGATGACCCAGTCGAAACTCATAAGGAGGAAGGGTATTAAAATCGTAAGGGCTGTATAGTTCTCTCAATGCGAAAAGTAAGAATTGCTTTTGTATGGACTCGAGTCTGCTACTGTGGGTTTCAAAAGCCGGATTCCAGCAAATGGAAGCATATTCGAGAATGGGGCGTACTAGAGAGATGTATAAGGATCGTGTGACCCACAGGTTACGAAATTCCTCGGCACGTCTTTTGATGAAGCCTAGCTGTTTGTTTGCCCGGGAAAGTATTTTATCATAATGCAAGGTGAAGCGGAGTCGCTCATCCAAGACAACACTAAGGTCGACAACGTTATCAACTCGAGCTAACAACTTATTCCCGAGGAAGTATGTGTTATGTGAGACGGTGCATTTTCGGGAGAAACTTATAACTTGGCACTTAGCAATGTTGAGAGAGAGCAGATAGGTCAGAAATAAATATATTAAAGAGAAGTGGGCCAAGATGGCTACCTTGTGGTACACCAGAGGTAGCAGAAATATTTTTCGATAAAAGTCCTTGAAATTTTACCAGCTGAGTTCGATTTCCAAGATAAGAAGTCAGCCAGCTAAGCAAAGATCCACCAAGTCCGAATTTCAGTAGCTTTAGAATTAAGGTAGGGTGGTCAACTCTGTCAAAAGCTTTACTAAAGTCTGTATAGACTGCGTCAATTTGGTATCCTTTCTCCATTTTACACAGGACGTCTGAGATTAGGACTGTCAAATTTGTGGTAGTGTAGCGACCTTTTCTAAAACCATGTTGTTGCTCGTTCAGTCGGGAGTCAACAAGTGGAGAAAGTTTATCGTAGACAATCTTTTCAAAAAGTTTCGGAATAGAAGATAAGATGGCAATACCTCTATAATTTCCGATACAGCGTCTATCACCATTTTTGAAGATGGGTGTGACATATGAAAGTTTCCAGCAGGATGGGAAAACTCCAGACGAAAGTGATCTGTTGAAAAAAATATGAAAGGGAGTTATAAGCTGCTCTACACATTTGCACAAGAAAGTTGGAGGAAGAAGATCTGGCCCTGGACCTTTGTTGCAGTCGAGTTCCGAAATAGCTTTACGTATTTCGTCACGTGTAATTTCTAAGTGACTGATAAAAGCTGTAGGATTAGAATGGGACGAAGGGAGATGTGAGTTTGATGAGTCAGTAGCAATAAAAATATTCTGGAAATTATCTGCGAATAAATCACAAATCACATTAGGAGAGGAAGAAGTGATATCATTAAAGAACATCGATGATGGATAACCAGTAGTTTTCCGCTTCACATTTACAAAATCATAAAATTTTTTCGGGTCGCGGATTATATTTTCGCCGGTAGTCTTAATGTAGTTGTCATAAGCCTCGTGGGACTTCGTTAAAAACTGCTTAGCAATTTCGTTATATTCTTCCTGAATAGCCGAACTAACGTCAATATTATTTTTAATCGCTTATAAAGCTTGTTCCTACGATTCCGTAAATGCCTTAGGTCCCTATCAAGCCATGGTTCAGAGAGTTTATTCTTTTTCTTTATCTTTGGTACATATCTCTCAACGGCGTCAAATATTTTATTGTAAAAAGTAGAAATGGCTTCCTCAAGGTCTAAAGTTGAAAGAATATTCGTCCAATCTATAGAGTCAAGAAAATGGTGAATGCTTTCATAATTAGCATACGAAGTCATATACAATTGAATTATTGTACGTTCTTAAGTAAGTAGAAATCAGGAGTGGCAAGTTCAACTGAGAGTGCTGAATGGTGCGAACTATTACAAAAAAGATGCTCTATGTCATTAGTTGGACTTACCACTACCTCGTCATAAGCGTTAGTGAACACAAGATCTAACCAATTACCGTTTTTGGTTAGGAGCCGGACAAACTTGCTGCAAATCATTGCCATAGAAGGTAGTCATAAGGTTAAAGTCGTTGCGATCTGAAAGGTTTACAGGAGCAGGTAAGTGTCATTTTCATCGGGAAATGAACATAGATTGGGGCGATTGAAATCTCCCAGGAATATAACTTTGTCCTTTTCGTTTAGGGATGATACGAAGGAAGATACAGATTCGCATAAATGGTCGTATACCGATTCGTCGGATCTGGGTGGAATATAAACTACACCAATGTAAATCGATGTATTATTCAAAGACATTTCAACAATTAAGTGCTGGAACATTACGTTTGGTGTGGTATCGATGCGTTTGCTTGAAAATTTGTTGCTCACAGCAATTAAGACACCACCTCCTCGTGTTTGGCCTGTAGAGCAGTAGTCGCGATCATCTATGTAAATGGTCCAGCTACTGTCAAGAATTTCCTCGTTTGTATGTGAGTCATTAAGCCAAGTTTCAGTGGAGGCAAATAAATTAAAATGGCATGATTTGGCGTCAAGAAAAAGTTTAGATAGTTTACCTCTCATACCACCACAATTGTGGTAAAACAGTTTGAGGTTTGTGTGTGTTTTGTTAGGAAAAATTCCTAACAGAGTGGTCTGGTCTTTGAGGAGATGCAGAAGTCGCCAAGTTATTATTCGATATTGCAGTTCCCGTTGCCGCAGTGGATGCAAGATTTGCAGTCCCTTTGTTATGGTTTCTCAATGGGCCTATATTCGCCGCGCTGTTACAAGCTTTTAGAGAAGAGGAAAAGGAAATACTAGAATCAAGTGATTTCAGCATCTTGGTACGGTTAGTAGTAACATTGAACGGACCGGACCGCTTAAGAGGCGGTCTCGTGAAGTTGTGGGGGGAGAGGATCAGTATCTTTGAGAAGAAGAGATTTAGGAGAAGATAAGGAGTAAGGTTTGTGATTGAAGGGGATATCGCAGGTAGGGACATTTGGATATATACATTTTTTCTTTACAATATTCTTTTTTTTTCTTACTGCTAATTTT